>JABTXL010002442.1:1643852-1711593 GCA_025134845.1 Neodon shergylaensis
TCTTCTCTTCTCTTCTCTTCTCTTCTCTTCTCTTCTCTTCTCTTCTCCCTCCAAAACCCACTAAATAAACTTTATACTCCAGCTCTCTCTGCATGGCTTATCTGCCTTTCTCTCACCCACTGAGGTCTCCCACTCACAACGGGAGACCCACTAAGGCCTTGGGTGGCCCACCACTGCCCCTCGTGGGACCACTGCCCCTTGTGGGACTGGCCTAGGGACACTGTTTATAAATGAGAACCCCTGCCCCTCCATCTAGGCAGATCAAGGTATTTCTTCAAAGAGAATGGGCTCCAAAAGGTCAATTCAAGCAGTAGGGATAAACCCTGGCCCTACTGCCAGTAGCCCTTCAGGCTGTCCCTATACAACTGTTACTCACATTCAGAGGGCCCAGTTTGGTCCTATGCTGGTTACCTCACTGTAAGTGCAGAGTCAGTAAGCTCCCATTAGTATGGGTAAACTCTTTCTGTGGGTATCCCATCATGGTCTTGACCGTTTTGTTCATAAAATTGATCGTGCCTTTTTTTGACTGGACTTTGGGAGCTCAGTCCAGTGCTTAGTGGTGGATCTCTGCATCTGCCTCCATCAGTTCCTGGATGAAGGTTCTATGATGACAGTCATGCTAGTCATCAATCTGATTCCAAGAATCCACAAGGATGACCACAGTTAAGACCCTAAGCAATAATAGAGTATCTGAACTGGTTGGGAGACTTAATGACTGCTTTTATTTCCTTCGAAGTTATAGGACTATTTAAGTTTGTTATCCAATCTTGATTTAACATTGGTAAATGATATCTAGGTGCAGCTTTCTGGGTTTGTCTTTTTGGGTAGATGATTTGCTCCTTGGTTTCTGTTCCCCCTCGGGCTCTTTATTTTCAGAGAGTATTTGGCTGTGTGTTGCCTGTTTTACTGGCTTGCTTGGTAACTGGGGGAAGGAGAGTTCTCAGGGAGATGGTCTGTTGCAGGAGTGACTCTGAGAATTCTATCTGGGATAACAGTAAGAACGGAGAAGGTCTGTGGGCAGCCTACCTGGTCTTTTGGCAGGTGTGGCCTGTGGTTGAACAGGGGTATCCATTCAATTTGGCGGCTAGGGCACAGTGCATCAGCAGGGAGGGAAGACCAGGGAGCAATCTTCTGTGGGATGATTAGTCTGTAAAAAAATGGGCAAGGGAAGCTATAACTGGAGTTCTGTTGTAGTGCTAGAGCTTCAGAATTGGGTCTGGGATAAAAATGATTGGGGGAAAAGGACTGGGAGAAGCCTACTTGGTATTGCAATATTTTAATCACTTAAATACTAATGAATAATTATGTTATTTAGGGATTTTACAATTATGTACAATACCTTAAAATAATTGTGTTTGTACATATTTTTAGTGTATATCTAAGGGCTAGATGGCTAGAAATAAAAGGCTGTGACAGAAAGACTTACACTGGATTGTCCTGCATAGTCTTGGCCAAAGAGTTTAAACACAAGTTTATACAATGGCTGAAGCATTTTGGGAACTTCTGTTGCTAATAAATATTTAATATTTAAGAATTTTTAATAAATATCTTGGTCAAATGATATTTCATTACCATTTATTCTTTTTTAGCCTCTATTATTTCATTTTTCTAGTTCGTTATTTTATTAATTTTCATACAATATATTTTGATCATGTTCTTTCCTTTTCCCAAATCCTCCCCATTTCCCTACTTACCTAAGTTCATATTCTTTCTTTTTCTCTTTCCACTGTTCACAAACCTCCAACAATCCCACATAAAAACAAATTAAAAAAAGAAAATAACAGAGGGACAGAGACTACCAAATTGTAACCCAAAAAAGCACACACACAAAACAAACAAACAAACAAACAAACAAACCAATCAACCAAACCCCAAAACCCAATAATAACAAAACCTGGAGTTCTTTTTAACTTGGTCAGCTACACATGAACTCCCAGATGATATTAATTGCAAACAGTGTCTTTGTTAGAAAGAATACTTTTTGTCCAATTTCTCTTTTTCCTGCTGGAATTTTTTGACAGGCTTGGTCTTATACAGGTCTATTTTTTTTTTTTTGCTTTAAAAAATCAATGAAGAATCATGTTGGAATTTTGATGAGAATTGCAATGAGTTGGTAGATCAGTTTTGGTAGGAAAACCATTTTTACACTATTAATCCTATTGACCCATGAGATTGGGAGATCTTTCCACCTTCTGATATCTTCTTTAGTTTCTTTGTTCAGAATCTCAAAGTTTTTATTATACAAGTCTTTCACTTTCTTCGTTAGAGTTATTCCAAGATTTTTTTCTTGTGTATCTCATGAAAGGTACTATTCCCCTTCTTTCTTTCTCAATATATTTGTCATTTGTATATAGGAAGGTTTACTGAATTTTATGTTATTTCTGTATTCTGAATTTTTCTCAAAGTGTTTATCAGATGTAGAAGTTTATTTGGCATGGAATAATGTGTTATATACTGTAACGATTTGTTACTTAAATTGTTTTAATAAACCATTGATTGGCCAGTATCCATGCAGGAAGTATAGGCAGGGCAACCAAACTAAAGATGACAAAAAGGAGAAGGGTAGAATTAGGAGTCACCATCCAGATGCAGAGAGATGAATGTGCCATGCTAGTAAAGGTACAACCACATGGCAGAGCATCAATAAAGAATATGGGTTAACTTAAAATGTAAGAGCTAGCCAGTAATAAGCTTGAGCTATTGTCTGAGTACTTATGATTCATATAAGCCTTTGTGTGTTTATTTGGAACTGGTTGGTTGGGACAGGAAACTTCTGCTTACATTTGTTGGTGGAGATTTTAGAATATTTTATTATTTATCATACTGCCTTCGAATTGGAATACATTGTTTGGTTTTTTTCCTTTCGTATTTGTATTCTCTTGATTCCCTCTAACTAAGATTTCAATAACTATATTGAATAGTTATGGAAAAAGTGTACATTTTTGTCTGGTTCCTGATTTAGTGAAAATCCTTAGAGTTTCTGTTCAGTATGATGGTTGTCATGAGATTTCTTCAAGATCCCTTTATTTTGTTGACATGTGTCCCTGCAACCTTGCCAGAACTTTTTTTCATGAAGGGATGTTGGATTTTGTCAGAAGTTTTTTTCTGTATTTAACGAGATGATAATGTGTTTTTTAAGCTTTAGTTTATTTACATGGTGGGTTCATTTATTGATAACATATGTTGAACCATCCCTGCATCTCTGGGTTTAAGACAGCTTGATCATGATAGGTAATGTTTTTTGATGTATTATTGAATTTTATTTGCAAATATTTTATTGTGATTTTTTGCATCTATTTTCATAAGGGATATTGGTCTATAATTTTCAATTATTTTGAGTCTTTGTGTGGTTTTGGCATCAGAGTAGTAGTGAGTTTATGAAAATTTTCTGTAGCTCCAGTTTCTATTTTGTTGAATAATTTGAGGAGTTTTTGTCCAGTTCTTTCTCAAATATCAGTGAAAACTGAAGATCTTTTTCAGTGTTTGTGTTTTTATTTCTATAAAGCCAGCATTTAAATGTTGTCTCTCTTTAGGTAAGTACTGATATTTAATGGGCAAGGGGGTTGATATTTAACAGACAAGGGGGAAGGCACTTTCCCTTGCCCTCACCACCACATGGCAGATGAGGGCGTGTGACTAGCATCCCACTCTCACACCCTCTCATTTTAGAAAGAAGTAAATAAGTGGTGCACAGGAATGCACTCCAGTGCCCAAAGCTACCCCAGAGGCTGAATAGGCCTGAACCCAGAAGTCTGAAGGCAGCTTTGCTAGGCTTCTTGAGCCTCCTTCTTCCCCAGGGAAAGGTGACTGCTCTATCTACCATTTTGTAGCCTCATGACGCAGGATACCCATCCACATCCCCACAACACAGGACAATCAGACGCGATAAGGAGTTGAGTCAAAGCAGGAACTTAGTTTATTACTGAGAGTGCCTGCCAGCTTATATATGTCAAGTGACATCCTGTGATGTGGGGGTACCTCTTGCTAATGAGAAGCAGCCAAACCCTCCTTCTGGCTGGAGGGGCATCTACCTAGTTTTTGCTCTCTCATCCTCATTCAAACTCAGCCAGGCTTTTCTCTGTCCTATAGGCCTCAAGGTACAGACCCTGAGATAATTTTGGCCCAACACAGCCTGGGCAAACTGTTTTTAAATAAATAAGGAAACAAATGGTAGACAGTCAACTGCTTGAAATGAAAGAAGGTAGTGGGCGAGGGAGCTGACCCTCCCCATTGCCTGCTTCAGCACTTGGGGAAATGGGCCCTGCATGTAGGAGAACCCAGCCCAATGGGGGACGTGTTCGCCTCGGGCTAATGTTTACGTATAAATCTGGAGGGTATGAACCCCGCCGGTCCTTTTTGTATTTCCTGCCTATCCCTGGATCCCTGGTGTTGTAAGCTATCCCTTCAATAAAATTTGCTGTTTCATATTAAGCTAGCCTGGTTATTATGCCGATTACACCTGCACATCACCTGGACAACACAGTAGAGCTGACCTTATTGATGGGGAGTCCTGGCAATTCACCCTGAGGACATGAGCATAAGATGTCTGGCCATGTCCATCATCTGCCCTATGGTGGTGTGGGTAGGGGAGAGATGCCCCCCACCCCTCACTGTCAATAGCAGGTGGGAGAGCTAGCCCTGAGGTTGTAAGTGCAGGAGAGCTGATTCTTTCTCCCCAAGCTGTAACACCAGGGAGACTAGGTCCTGCACCTTACCTGGGCAGCTCAATAGAGCCAACCCTGTTGGTAGAGGTGTAGGTGAGCCAATCCAAAGTTGAGAGCATGGGCGAGCTCTCATCTGTCATGTGGCAGCATGGGTGGGGAAGAAATGCCCTTCCCCACCCAACCCCACCTTGCTTCTACTCATCAATGCCTGAGGCAGATGGGAGAACTGGCCCTGAAGTCATAAGAGTGGGAAAGCTGTCCCTGTCTCTCATCAACTGTAGCACTCGGAAGAGTGTCCCCTCCCCACACCTGGGTAACACAGTAGATTTGACCCTGAAGGTGAAGGTGTGGAAGAACTGACCCTGAGGACATTAAAGCAGGAGAACTGGCCCCAACCCTTGCTCATCTCTGCAAAGGGTGAACTAGCCAGGGAAATGCAGGAGAGCTCACCCTGGTGGTGAGGACAAAGGAGAGCTGGGTGGCTGACCAATCCTGCAACTACCCAAGCACAGAACCAGGGTTATGAGTTGACCCATCCCAACATACAACCCATCTATGATCTTCGAGAGCACATGAAGGCACTGGTCCTGCAGACTCAAAGCGTCAGGATCTCCATGACGCATAGCAACAAGGTAACCTAGAGGGCCCAGCATTGATAGTGTAGCATAAACCAGAGGCCTTGAACCAAATCAATGGCTCTGCAATGAACACTTGCCAGTAAAGATATATAAGGGTTTACTGCATGACTCACTGTGTCACACTACAGCTTCCATAACATGATCTCTCCCCCCTTTCCTTTTTTTCCCTTAAATTTTATTTTGGGGTGAGTTTACAAGGGCAGAGTGTTGTAGAATATTAATTATAGATGTGTTACATTTGTTTATACTGTGGAACATTTGTTTAATAATGCAAAATTGTGTTGCATTCTTTTATGTTGCATTTGTTTAACTCTGTGAATCTGTGTTACTTTGCCTGTCTAAAACACTTGATTGGTGATGTGGGATTTCCCTCTGTATGCTGTGATTACATTAATGAATAAAGGAATTGCTTTGGACCTATAGCAGGGCAGAACTTAGGTAGGCAGGAAAGATGGAGCTGAATGCTGGGAGATAGAAGGGCGGAGTCAGAGAGAAACCATGGAGCCACCAGAGACAAACATGCTGAAACTTTGCTGGTAGGCAACAACCTCGTGGTGATGCACAGATTACTAAAAATGGGTTAAATTAAGATGGAAGAGTTAGCCAATAAGAAATTAGAGCTAATGGGCCAAGTAGTGATTTAACTAATACAGTTTCTGTGTGATTATTTAGGGTCTTAGCTAAGCGGGCAGCCGGGAACCAACAAGCAACCTCCTCACAACAAATTGGAGCCAGAGAGAATGTTGAGCACTGAAGACATTCCATTCAGAGTTTGTTTTCTTCTTGGCATGATTGGTCTTTGGACAAGGAACTGACAATGCCTCAACCACTGGCAAGGTACATGGTATCCAGAAATGGATAAGCAGGACATAAGGAAAAAACCATCAAATCTTGCCAAGACAGGGTAAGATGGTTTTGAAAAATTTGCTGCCTCTGAAAATGGTCTGTCAGTTACTCTAGGCCTTAGCTAAAGCTGGTTCTTCAACATTGCAAATGAGACTTTGGGTGATTGCCCGGGTAGCCAGTTGTCTCTGTCATTTGTTGCACATTTTGGAAGTTGCTTGATTGCACTTCCTGCCTACTCAAGTAATATTATTTCCCTTCTTGGCTCTTCGATGGGGTTGAAGACTTGATAGTTGTAGTTATTTTCCTCTCATGACTTGGCCAAGTAATTTATTATACAAGACTTAAACTCATTAGGATAGGATAATTATTGAAACATTTGTCACATGTTTCTTACTTGATAAATTTGTTCTATTTGTATATAATTTTGTATTAGGCTTAGAATTCTCTTATTTAAACAAAGCGGGGAGGTGCTGTAGGAATTCCTACTTCCAGTAGCTTTTAAGTTACCTGCCCACTTGGGCATGGCCTCATGCTACTTTTGCCAATGTAAAGCACGCATCTGGCCTCTTTTCCAGCTGAGGGATTCGGGTGCTGTTCTCTGTTCTAGCCAAGGATTCTGATTTGTGAGTCTACCCCTAAATAAATAACCATCTGATATTCTCAAAATTCTTAGCTAGTGTGGGATTTCTTTTAAGCATTCTTTTTCAGATTGGCACTCGGGGAGCAGAGGCAGGTGAGTCTCTGTGAGTTCAAGGCCAGTCTGGTCTACAGAGCAAGTTCCAGGACAGGCTTAAAAACTATACAGAGAAGCCCTGCCTCAAGCCAAACAAACAAAATATAAAACACCTGATTGGTCTAATAAAGAGCTGAAGGGACAACAACTAGGCAGAAGAAAGGATAGGCAGGACTGGCAGGCAGAGAGAATAAGTAGGAAGAGAATTCAGGGAAGAGGGGACTGAGGATTAAGGAAAAGAGCAGGACATCCGGGTCCAGCCACCCAGCTACACAGCAAGCCATGGAGTAAGAAGTAGAGAAATGTATATAGAATAAAAGATAAAAGCCCAGAAGCAAAAGGTAAATAAGATAATTTAAATTAAGAAAAGACGGCTAGAAATAAGCCAAGCTAAGGCTGGGCATTCATATGAAAGGATGAGAATGTGATTTATTTGGGAGCCAAAGAGTAAATAAAAGGCAACTACAGCAGAGGGAAGATATGAAGGGATGGGGAAATGAGTGGGATTGAGATGCATGATGTGATAGATACAAGGAATAAATAAAAAAACGTTTAAAAAATGAGTTTTACACACCTTGTTTAGGAAGGCATTCCTTTCTTTCAGATTGAAAATATTTAAAATGTAGATTGAGTTTCCAGATAAATTTTATTTCTATGAATGCTGTGACAGAAGAATTTAATAAAGCTGTCCCAACCATGTGACTTATTGCCCAGGCATTTTTTTACTGTATGAATTCACAACTGATTCAAGTACCTTTTAAGGTCTTTTTGAATTGTTTTGAATTGTTTCTTTGTCATTAGTCAATATTTAATATTTCTATAGTAATATAACTAAGGTTTCATGATTATACTTTAGAGTGCTATGTTCTGAGTATCAAAACCCATTTTCATTATAGTTGTACTTAGTTGTAGTTGTAGGATTTTATGTTTCATGTAGGTAAAACAAATGTCTGCTACCACGTAATCTACATAAGAACACTATAATATTCAGTGTGAAATGAAAACATCCACGTGAATTCATGACTTTATATAAAAGCACTTTCCTCTAAGAGATTTGGAGAAGTTGTCTTTTCCAACAGCTCTTTTAGAATGTTAATTCTGGTCTCTGTAAGGTTCACCACGGAGATACTGGTGGTACAGCAGTTCTCAGGTGCACAAGGCAGAGTGCAAATGATCCAGGAAGAGCTAGCTGTTCTAGAGAGCAGAGAAGCTCCCACACATCAAGAGTCCAACTCAGAACAGTCCAGGAACCAGGCTAGAACGCTCTTGGCCCAAGAGAGGACAATTGAAACCAAAAGAAAACACAGCAAAACAAAGCTCTAGCTGTACCAGTAAAGTGGCTATTATGCTATTTAACACATGCATTGGTAATTAACATGGAAGAATTAAGTTTTTAGTCTTTTGTTCTAAGTAGGAAATTCTTTTTAGCATAAACAAATTGTCTCAAGAATTTTTTTTTCCTAAAGAATGCATCTAATCAGTATGGAATAAATAATACAATTAGAGGAATCACTTTATTTTGTAATCTATAATGAAATAATGAATTCAGGCAAAGATTATCAGCGCAAGCTAGACCATTCGGTTAAGGGCTGATAACGAATTGAATGTTACTTGGTGGCAAAATATCAGGCTGCAGATTATTTTATCATTGCAAAAGAAAAAAAAACACCTCAACAGTGAGTGGTGTCTGTGGAAATGGTGTCATTCCATTTAATCCCAACATCTAACCACTAAAGTGAAAATTGAATAATTTGTGTCTGCAGAGACATGCAAATAACATAAATATAAAATTTAATAAAATTTATGAAGCAAACATAAATGTAATATAAAATTAAATGATATTATTTAATACATAGTATACAATAAACATAAATGGAATCATCTTACAAGTAACAAACTAAAAAAAGTTTCCAGCTTCCAGAATCTCTTGCATCTGTCCTAAATCGTGTTTTCCTAAAGTCCTAAGCATCTCAAAATAAGCTATTATGTCAAATTTTTGCAGTATATCCTGACCTTGACTTTTTGCTCTGAAATCTGTAATTACAAAAATAGTAAAAATAGTGATCCTTTTCTCCATTCTTGAAGCCTATTTATTAGATTTACATGATATATGTTGCTTTGATCTATAACGTTAGTTGAATTTTTGTATCTTTTCTCTGCATGTATATAATATACATGTATAAACATAAGGATAAAGGAAAGGCTATAAATGTGAATAAGTCAGTACAAACATCAGGTATTTATAAGTTAATTTTACCTTTTTGTTGTTCTGTGGTATATGTCTTCAGGTTTGGGAGTAAACTTGATGTCTTATTTTTAAAAGCTTACTATAAGGTGACAATTCAAGTACTTTTCCCCTACTAGATGTAGACAGTACACCAATTTGAGTAAAATACAGCATCTGAAAGCGACACTTTTTGAAATACATAGGTATTTTGAATAAACTAAAATTTTATTTTTCATTAGTAATTTCCAAAAATAAATCACAGTAAATCACCCGCTGTTAGAACATGGTCACCGGATTAATCAGGGGTAAGTGGGAAGCAGAGCTGAATTGCCTCTTGTAAACTGTGAAGAGGCTTTGTAATCATAACGTAAACACTGAATCCTATGGAACTTCTTAAAAACACCAAGATCACTATTTTGATTTCCGCTTTTTCCAATATTCTCATCCAGATGCAAATACATGGCACTTAGTACTTCCTAATGATGTTATTAATCATGTATTCGAAAGCAGTAGCATTTTAGGGGTTTCCAAGTGGGAATTAATCAGTCTCAATCTCACAAAACTTGAAGTAAAACGAGGTGAGATCATAGATACAAAGATTACCTCAGCTTCACAGTGGGTAAGGCAGGAAGCTAGGAATTAGGTAAGCCCTTGAACTGTTTGAGCAAAGGCTTTGGAGTTCACTCTGTGTACAGAGCTGGGGAGGCATGAGTGTCTCCTTCACAAAGTGCTCTTGTCAAAGATTTTGCCTCCAAAATATTCCTCTGAGGAAGAAGTCAAACTGGAATCACAATCCAGTCTACAGATTTTTCCTGTGAGTGTGACTATTTCTTTAGCAGCTCACTCACTAAAAATATTCATTTAAATGTATTCAACTGTGTAGTATTTTTTTAAATTTAAGTAAACACTTTGAGATATTTGATTTATTTGCTGCTAGGAAAACTTCTGTTCCATAAAGGTTTGCCCTGTAGCTTTGCGATTCCATCTTAGAATATTAATCTGTGTGAGGTGATTTCTCTAGTTTCTGATACTTTATTCTGCTTGCCCCAAACCATGTGGCCAGTCTTTATTCAGTCCTTGTGTTGCAGACAGCATTAAATGTGTTAACTTATCCCACTGCAGAATTGACTTTCTCTAATTAAATTGATGTTCTGGTTTTGTTTTGAGTTTATGGAGAATTATTTTTATGTAGCTTATATGAATAACTGTGATGCTCTCAACAATTGTTCATGTTTTCTTGGTGCAAACCATGAAAGGTTTGTGATGTTCAAAGCAATTCAAATTGTCCAATACCAGCAAACATTCTAGAATCTACCTTCCTACCTATTTACCCTTCAATCAACTATTTAAACCAAGTCTTATATAGTAGTTTCCGAGTTAGCATTTCATTTTATTCTTAATAAATATTGTTGATATTTGATAAGTTTCTGTCCTTCCATTGCTTTCCAATAGGACCATTTTATCTACCTATTTATTTCCAGACTTGGGCCTCATGGGTTTGATAGGGAAGACTGGAGTTGAGGTAAACCTAATGTGGGTTAAATCATGGTTGATGACAGGTTTTCTGTGACGAGGAGTGGGCTGCTAATGACAACAGATTATTTAACTGAATGGATTTTACAGCAAATGGCAAAATTCTGCTTCCTGAAGGAGCTGACTTGCATTTGCCTGCTGCAGGCTCAGCCCGGCTTGCACACAGCACTTTATTCAGGTCCAGTGGTTGCCTGTGCCCAGCTAGCAGAAAAGTGGCTTTCTTGCTAACTGAAACTTCAATGAGTAACCTAAGCAGACAGTGAATGAGCCATTGCTTTGATTGAACACTTTTTTATGTGACTAAAATTGTTTTGCAATATTCCCTTAAAAACAGAAAAAAATTGAGTTGAGGTTGTAGATTATAGTGAAGAGACTATGCCCCAAATAGTAAGTCTGTAATATAAATGAATAGTTTTACCTGCTAGAGTCATTAAAATGCACCATATATTTTCACGTTGATTTAAATACTTAAAATCAACCACTTTTATATCTCTTATATACAGAAACCTCATTATAAAGCTCTAAAAGCTTAATACCATTTTTATGGCTAATTGTGTACTGAAGAAAAGCCCAGATTGAGGCTTGGGTAGTCATGCCAGGTTTGAGTGTTTCCTGTATTTTAATGGATTTCTTACAGTGATGAATCTGAAGGAACATTTGGAATATAGGCATATTAAGTAAGGATTTGGAAGAGCAGATTCAGACTTATACAGAGAAGGAGATGGAAAACTTACCTACTTCTGAGTGATGCTTCAGGCCCTGAGTTACTGCCGTGAACAAACTGGCAAAAGTTTTTGACTTTTTGTGACTTGCATTCTGATGGAAAGAGATGGATGACCAAATTGAAACCATATTGTACATAAAACTCTGTCAATGTGCTGCAGAAAATAAACAAGAAAGATGACACAGAGTTTTGTGGAGTGATCCTATATGAAATTTTAAGTAATATGTTTAGGGATGCCTACAAAAAGTTGCCATGAAAGCAAATACCTGAAACAGGTGACTGATTCCTCCAAGTACCTGAAGAGCATGCTGGTCCAAGGAATGGCGATGAAAATGCTGTGAATGAGAGCTGGGGTTGCATCTCCCAGGAGTCGCACAATGGCGAACACACTGAAAACTGTCTACAGAAGATGGGTGGGCACAGACTGTGTGAGAGATGAGTATGCCAGACTGGCATGGGAAGAAGTGCAGAATTTGAAATATATTTTGAGAGAACTAGAAAGAGTTGCTTATGAATCACTTCTGAGCCATGAGAGTTAAGCATGAATAAGACATTTGACTTTAGCCACCAATGGTTGAAGCTGCCACTTCCTGATATGGGACGATTCCTCCGGAAGATTAGGGAGTGACACCAGATGAAGAGGCCTTGACTGGCCTCTGGGAATTTCTGTGTGGAATATTAGGTTATGAAAGTAAAGATTTTTGAGGCAAAGGGATAGTTACGCAAAATGAAACTGAACACCTGAGAGAAGCTGAGACAGTCTGCGTGGTGGATGCAAGCACCGCAATGGTTGGTTTGAGACTCCAAGCCTCGTGTCCTCAGAGAATACACATATCTGACCTATTACATTAAAAAAGATAAATTTCTTTTCTCTTTAATGCTTTAAACTAACATACTTATTGATGAAAAGCCACTTGAGAAAAGACACTTCATAAATGCTGAGTGAAATTAATCGAGATATTATTTTAATAGCGATTGACTCTAGTAGAACCGAGATAGGTGGACTCTGACCCTGTCGTCTGCTCTTCCTGATCCTTACTCGAGTCACTGTTCTTCTCATCCCTCTTATACTAGACAGTTGGAGAGAAGTGTACACAACCACCTGCAACACATGTCGTTATCATTGTGGATTCTTTATTTTTAATTAAAAATTCTTCCCTTAAGCCGGGCGGCGCACGCCTTTAATCCCAGCACTCGGGAAGCAGAGGCAGGCGGATCTCTGTGAGTCTGTGAGTTCGAGACCAGCCTGGTCTACAGAGCTAGTTCCAGGACAGGCTCCAAAACCACAGACAAACCCCGTCTCGAAAAACCAAAAAAAAAAAATTCTTCCCTTAATGTTTGAGATTGTAATATTATTATATCATTTTCCTCTTTTCTTTCCTCCCTTCATACCTTCCTATATACTCTTCTTTGCTTTCTTTTAAATTCATGTCCTCTTTTCCCATTAATTGTTGCCACACACACACATATACATGTTACATACATGTATATACATATAGACTCCTAAAGACATTAAGAATACCCTGCTCAGTTTGAATGATGTTACTTAGATGTATATTTTCAGGGCTGACTATTTGATATTCAATAATTAAGTGATGTGCTCTTCCCTGGGAAAGACGATTTCTCCTGCTGCCAGCATTCTTTAGTTACCCATAATTCTTTGTGTAGGTTTGAGGCCTTGTGGACTTTTTCAATTTTACTGTAACATGTCTATTGTTGTTGTGGATTCTTGAATTGCACTCTTCAGAGAGTCTGAGGTTGAACCTAGGGCCTTGAGCGTGCTCGTTAAGATGGTGACAAGTCACTGACTAATTTCTGCTGAATGGGAGAGATTTTAAGGGTTGACACCAGGGACTGAGGAATCATTGTGATTCCAAAGAGCATTACAACCTGATACATACATCAAATATGATCATGGAGATGACACCTTACTTTAAGAGCTGAAATGGAACCCAGCCATTCAATATTACCAGTATGTCCTGTTTTGAGGTGCTCTAGGATTGTTTCTGGGTAATAATTATGGGTCACTCAGATGCCCTTGAAAGTACCTCATACCCAGTTGACAACATCATAGAGCATGTGGTGGTTTTCACTGCAGACAATTTTTTCACATTGAAGAGATGCCATGCTTATTAAATATTTTCAGTGGCTGTGGTAGCTTGGTTTGCAATGGTGCTTCTACACTGGATGCTCTGTGGAAACTTTTAGGGAGCACATTTGGGTCCCAAGTCAGTATCCTTTGGTGATGAAAGAGAGAAAGGATCATTAGCCCTCATCTAGACTAGAGGGTGTTTTTTTTTTCTTTTTTCTTTTTTCCGGATAACTGGCTTCTGAAACCACCGTGAATCTAATAAAGCATAAATAGATGAATTAATTGCATAATCATTCTATGAGAACACCATAATCACTGGCAATTCTGGAGAGAGATTCCCATCTAGAATTTTAGATTCTCATCTAGAAAAGGTTGTAAGATATTCCAATTGCTACTGAATCTGATGTTTTCAAATGTCAGTGGCTGAGAGCATTCAAAGACAAGACTGGAAGGATACACTGTGTTAATCCTAAATTCTGATTGACTGTCTCTGGATAGTGAAGCTTATATCACTGTTTTGTGGTGAGTTAGGTATTACTGATATAGAGTAAAATTCTCTGGATAGAACAGATCATGAATGCAGCATATCATCATGCCTATGGGCTATAGAGGGAGCAATAATGATACATAGAAATATGTAGCTATAAATAAATGTGTACTGTAGCTGGCATGTAGCTGTATAAGAAAAAAACTTATAAAGTCCTAAATTGTAGCATCTACATAATTGGGAATATGTAGCACTTGGGGGAAAATGTCATTTCTGTTGAGGAGAAATGAAGGATGTCACCACAATTTTAACTAATTTCATGGTGTGTTAAGTGGTACTTTAATCTTTCTGTCACAGCTATGTGATGGAACAAACGGTTTGTTAGTTGACAGAATTAGTCCATGATTAGAGGGTATTTGGGGAACTTAATTTGAGGATCACAATGTAATGTACAGAAGCTAAGTGGCCAGAAATAAGAATGACTCTGGCCTTGTTTAAGAAATAATTACACAATTAAGTGTTTTCTTTAACACACACAAATGGTTCAAATACAGACAGGCAGATAGATACCCTACTTGGTATGTTTCTCTGGAGATGTCCTTGGTATACCATTGGAGGAGAGAAAAACGGATCACTCCGAAAGCCCAGAACTCTTCATTCTTACCGAGTTTTATTATTGTTAAGTTTTCTGTTATTGGACAATTCTCTCCAATATTTTATTCTTCTGTTTTGTTACACATGGGGGAAATATGCCTGTCTACTCAGTGGATTGTTGTAGTATGTCACATACTTGAAGGAGACAAAGGATTAAAAAGGATATTCAGGCCAACACACACATTCAACCCCTGAAAGCTCATATAAACATAGGTGATAGAGAAAAAAGAGCAATAAACTGTGAGTGAATATCAAAGAGACCCTCACAGAAGGCATGATTCTAACCAACATGTTTTATTTAGAAGAAATGAATCGTACCCATTGGGTATTTCAAATCACAACTACTGTCAGGATATTATTAGAATTAATGTTCGGTATAAAATATTGGAAGACAAGTAATGAAAATTATTCCTGCAAAATGTATATTGAAGAGGTATCAGCCAACATCGGAGTGGAGAATGGAAAGAAAATGTTAGCTATGGACTTCCAAGTCATTCTTCCTACAGGGTTGTGTGGCAGGGAAGGAAAGATTCATCCTAGAATCATGTCAGCGTTCTGTAGGATGATCACCTGCTGTTCACTGGGAGCATTCTTGTATATTGGGTGCGTATGGTATATGCCTCTGGTCTTCTTATGGTTAAGTGTTGAAATAGGGACGGCGGGGGCTCCGTCCCCAGCACCCCGGCCGCCTGCACGGCTAGCTTATGCCCGAAATAACAACACAGAAACTGTATTCTTTTAAACACTGCCTGGTCCATTAGTTTTAGCCTCTTAACCCATTTCTAATAATCTATGCAGCACCACGAGGTGCGCTTACCAGGGAGGATCTTAACCTGCGTCTGTCTGGAGTGGGAGCATCATAGCGACTCCTCGACTCAGCTTCTTTCTCCCCCAATCCTGTTCTGTTTACTCCACCCACCTAAGGGTTGGCCTATGAAATGGGCCTAGGCAGTTTCTTTATTAATTAACCAATGAAAGCAACAAATAAGATACAAGACCCACCTCCATCAGTTAAGAACTTGGGAATGTATGCCTTTATGAGACATGAATTCCTGCAAAATATCACACCAACAATGGAAATCCTCCAATTTAAAACAGATGTCTTATGACAAGTACATTTTGAGATGACATGCTAAGGCTTGAGGAAGGCAGGCACTTGTGTAGTAAAGAAAGACCCATGAGCATCTAGGCTTTCCAGATTTCCTTAGCCTTTTTGTTTCTTTTCCTTTTTTTGTGACCTCCTCTCTTTTTGGTGAGATTCTGGGTAGTTCCAGTTTCAGTCTTTCTGATCCCATCTTCTCCAAGCCTTACAATGATCTCTTTAAATTCCTTTGTAGATCAGATCTTTCCCCTTTTACAACAATATGGAAACTTGCCTATTACTTGACTCTGCTTCAATTCAGACTTATTTCCCACTGATTAAATTGATCAATAATAATCCATATATACTTCTTTTTGAAACTGATGCATCTAAAGATGCTGGTCTAAAGCCATATGTCTGACTATTGAATTGCAGTCACAGGAAGTGGTGGCTCTTCTTGATTGATAACTTGACATCTGAAATCAACTAAAACCCAAGTAACTAGGTTTATACATGAGGAATTTCCTTAATTGAATCATTGGAAGTGGAGAGACCAACTTCTAATCTGGATCTTTGCGGTGAGAAGATGTGCCACACATTATGATGACAGCCTATATAAAGGACATAGAAGGCAAAAGCTTGCCCTCTCTCTGCCTGCTTGCTTTGGCTCTCACTAGCAAGTATATTCTTTCATTGGCATCACAGCCAACTTCTTCAAGATTCTGGCATATACTGAAGATGAGCTGAGACATCCAGGCTCATGGACTAGATAACTATCAGATTTTTGGAATATCCTTTGGTAGAGAGACACTGTTGGACTAGCTGGACCACAGCCCGTAAGCCATTCTAATAAATCTTCTCCATATGTGTGTGTATACGTACTCCTAGAATAGACATAATGTAGATAGAATATATATATTCTTTCAGTTCTGTTCCTCTAGAGAACCTGACTAACACAGACATCATACCATTTTCCGTTTCTCTTCAGATGGACATAATCTCTTTTACTTTTTAAACCTTTATGTAGTTAAAAACATAAAATATTTACTTTAGAGTGTGCGTGTGCATTTGTGTCTCTCTGTGTGTTTGTGTGTGTGTGTGAATGTGTATTCAAATACCATAGCTACTTATAGGTGCCATTCTTGCCTTCCATGATGTGGAAGCCAGGGATGGAACTCAGGTCGTTAGACTATTTTGATGACTTTTATTCCACATTTAATTTTAAAATAATTTATAAACATGTCTTATTTCTACAATTAGGACATAAGCAAATGTGTCAGTGTCAGATTATTTAAATCGTTCCAGACACTCATGAATATTTGACAGATCAAACTGAGTGAATAGATGGGGCTTTGGGGTCTTTTCAGAGTAGGGAGATCGTAAGGACAGCATATTAGCATAAATACATTTTGCTCTGATTTATTTTCTAAGATCCTTTCTTAAAAGAAGAGATGAAACATCTTCTCTCTTTTACATTCCTTTTTATTGTTAGGAAAAGACAAAGATCCCTGGGTTTTTCTTCCTTTTGATGTTGTGGGGAAGCAACTTCAAGGAAATCTTTTTTTCGGTTTGTCTAGCTGGTTTCAGAAAAATCCCTCCATTTTCTAGTCATCCAAAATTGTAGTAGAAAGGAGGAGTTAGGGAAGTGGGGAAGTTAGGAAGTCCATTCTGTATCACTGATTTGACAGGTCAGTGCCTGAGCTTTAATGACGAGTTGCCAGAAAAGCATCAGTGGGAGAAATCGGTAAATCAGAGCATCAGCTTGCCCCTTGTCTTTCCTAGGAAACATTACACTGAGGTGCAATGAAGAAAGACTGGTCTTCGGTGGTAGTCCATTACACCCACAGATGGTCAATGACTCTGTTGAGGGAGTTGCGGTTTACAGGGGAGGGACTTACTGAGACTTTAGATGCTCCAGGGCTGCAAGGCACCTCTTCCCACAGACTCCTCCCTTCCCCATCCTTTAGCATGTCAGCTACCCTGACAGGACCAGCAGAGGAAGGGATTTAGAGGCCAGATCATTACAGTCTATTGTACATCCCGGCTTCGGTCACTTACTTTCCTTGAGGTACTTCTTACATCTAGCCATGAATACAGATAGGGATCCGTGTGCCTGCATGTGTGATGGGATAATAGATTTATAATTGTGAGTTACTGTTTTTAGACAAATATATTGTTATCGATTCTTGTATATTGATACAAAGTTAAATTATATTGACTATTGTATGCATGCTTGTTTCTACCTCTGTTTAAAACATTTTTTATGTATTGACATATATTGTATTGATATATATATTGTATATATTTACCATATTGCAGTGTACATTTCTACCTCTGATTAAGATACTTATATAATGTTTGTGTATTGATATATATTTACCATATTGCAATGTATATTTGTACAGTGTTTATATTTGGAGGTCATTATCCTCATTTGTTACACAGTTGTTTATCGTCTTAGTCTTTAAGTTAGATAGATATTGAGAATTATATAGATTAATAGTCATCTAAGTTTGTCATTTATAATTAGACTAATCAGGTTCTTTAGATATATAGAGATTATACTCAGTATAGATAGATAATCTTCAGCTCCATCAAAGATCTGAGAAGGGAATAAATATTACTTAACAAACGAGATATATCCAAAATGTGCAACAATTGACAGAGACAACTGACTACCTGGGCAATCATCCAAAGTCTTGTTTGCAATGTTGAGTCAACCAACTTTGGCTAAGGCCTAATGTTGAAATAGGGGCGGCCGGGGCTGCGTCCCCAGCATCCCAGCCGCCTGCTAGCTTATGCCCCGAAATAACAACACACAAACTGTATTCATTTAAATACTGCTTGGCCCATTTCTATCTAGCCTCTTCTCGGCTAACTCTCACACCTGGACTAGCCTATTTCTAATCATCTGCGTAGCACCCCAAGGTGCGCTTACCGGGAAGATTCTAGCCTACGTCCATCTTGGATTGGAGCTTCATCACTCATGTCTGTCCGGGAGACTGGAGCATGGCTTCTCTGCTCCAGAGAGCAGAGCTTGTCGAGTCTGAGCTCACTTCCTCTTCCTCCCAGTATGCTATTCTGTTTACTCCTCCCACCTATGTTTTAACCTATGAGGGCCAAGCAGTTCCTTTATTACTTAACCAATGAAATCAACAGATTGATATATGACACTCCCACATCACTTCCCCTTTTTCTGTTTAAACAAAAAAAAGGAAGGCTTTAACTTTAACATAGCAAAATTACATATAACAAAACAGTTATCAAGTAAAAATTACAATAATCTCTATCATAACTAAGGAAAACTATAACTATAACTAACTATTCTTAACTCCATCAAAGACTCCAAAAAGATACAATATTATCTAAGCAAACAAGAAATAAGCAACTTTCAAACTCTAGAAATGACAGAGACATCTCGCTGCCTGTACAGTCACCCAAAGTTCCTCTGTACCGTTGGGGCATCCATCTTTGGCCTACAGGCCCATAGTTTCCAGCAGACATTTCCACAAAGCAGGAAATTTCAAAGGCAGTCATTATCTGCTTGTCCTGAAGAATGTCTTGCAGACTCTTTCATGAATCAGGAACCCCGAAAGACCATCTCACCTTTAGGCAAGTTCAGTAGTCCTCTCTCTGCGGGTTCTCTGTGTCCAGTTTATGCAATAGTCCAGGCAAGAGCAGTTTCTTTCCCAAATGGCTATCAAACTCCATAAGGATCCTCTTCGATGCCCATCGTCGTCTTGAAGTAGATTGGTACTGCCAGGAGCAGAGTGTCTCATTGTCATGAAAAGTCCTAAGTTATTAAAACATTTAAAATGCCATATTCTATAATATTTGAAAGATATGAAGAATGCCTATCTAAAATATATCTATGTACATCTAGAAAATCTTAACTAACATGACTACAAACTTGACTATTATGATTATCTATTAACAATCTATATTTCTAATTATATATTACATTTTTAAATGAACTACACAATCACAGTACCTTAATCAAGATCAGAAACACATATACATATAACAAAATTGACCTTAAATTTAAATCACTAAGGCAAAATTATTCATATCTATATCATATCCCCCTTTAAATGTAAAAGAGCATTTATAAACAATTTTTGGGAACATGGGCGCAGTTTTTTCTCTCCAAACTGCTTCCTGCTGAATGGGGACGTCGTTAATTAGGTCTTTCATGATATAACCTGTGTGCTAGTTTCATCTCAGTTGGCAGTTGAGCGAAGCAATTTTCTGAAGATGCTTTACAGCAATTCTTCAGGAGGGCGTGGTTGATCATACCATATCGGAATAGAAGAAATGAACAGGGTCTCATCCTCTGTGAAGACAAAATAAGAAACTCCTTTCCAAAGTATCATGTCCTTAGATCCAAATTTCAAAGTCAAGGCATTTTGATAATATTTATGTTGGATTAGTTCAGCAGCATTTATAAACAAATATCTTTTAGTAGCTTTTGCTCCTTCCTCAGCATTCAAACAATTCAAAGAGAGCATAATAGCATACAGTATCAAGATTCTCTGTGTATTTTCCATCTTCGTACGCTTTATTTTAACCTCTATTTTGTTTATTTTTACTTTTAACTTTTTGCTTTTTGGTCCGTATATCTTTGACCTGGAATAACTCTGTAGACCAGGCTGTTCTTGAACTCTCAGAGATCCGCCTGTCTCTGCCTCCCAGGCATTGGGATTAAAGGTGTATGCTACCACACCTTGAAGTCACAGAGGTCAATCTCCCTCTGCCTCCCAAGTGTTGGGATTAAAGGTGTGTACTACCACACCCAATTACTTTCTTCCTTTTTTTTACTTTTAAGAACTTTTAACTTGCATATATTTTTAACACATTGTAAACCATTTAGAAATTTTCTTTGTCTTTGAATCTCTCTTTACTGTATATCTCTCTTTTTCTGACCACATGAGTCTTTAATTTACCAAGCAATATCAGTAGGACTAAAGCCGTGGCTTTGACGGCTGAATTCAGCCCATTCCTTAGCTTTCCAGCCTCGTGGCTGAGGTACTGGCTGTAGCCATGTTTACTGCCACAACTCTATCGCATTTCAAGGTCCCTGCCAGCAAGCAAGCTTCAGCAGCCTGTGCTTGCAAACCTCACGAACCGCCTGCGTAAAAGAGTCAGAGTTTGCCCTGGCAGGACAGCCCAGAAAGCCGGCATTTTTAAACGGCGCAGCTTTTTTCCTGCTACGGCTGAAAACCGAAAAGCATGCGTTCAGCTTTTTATCAATACAGTTTAAGTGTTTCGTGGCAGGACCTCTTAAGAGAGCTGCAGGATTTTGCAGCTAAAGCTGAGTCAGGAAGCCTCTCTAAGTGAGAGCGCTTGCTTGCTTCTAGCAAGCAGAGCAGACCCGAGAAATCGCTGCTACCAAGAAAACATGCTTTACTCTTTCCCAAGCTTTGTCAGGCTTTCTGTGGATACAGTTGTCCACGTGGGTGCCATTTGTTGAAATAGGGGCGGCCGGGGCTGCGTCCCCAGCATCCCAGCCGCCTGCTAGCTTATGCCCCGAAATAACAACACACAAACTGTATTCATTTAAATACTGCTTGGCCCATTTCTATCTAGCCTCTTCTCGGCTAACTCTCGCACCTGGACTGAAAAAGGGGAAGTGATGTGGGAGTGTCATATATCAATCTGTTGATTTCACTGGTTAAGTAATAAAGGAACTGCTTGGCCCTCATAGATTAAAACATAGGTGGGAGGAATAAACAGAATAGCATACTGGGAGGAAGAGGAAGTGAGCTCAGACTCGACAAGCTCTGCTCTTGAGAGCAGAGAAGCCATGCTCCAGTCTTCCGGACAGACGTGAGTGATGAAGCTCCAATCCAAGATGGATGTAGGCTAGAATCTTCCCGGTAAGCGCACCTTGGGGTGCTTACACAGATGATTAGAAATGGGCTAGTCCAGGTGTGAGAGTTAGCCGAGAAGAGGCTAGATAGAAATGGGCCAAGCAGTATTTAAATGAATACAGTTTGTGTGTTGTTATTTCGGGGCATAAGCTAGCAGGCGGCTGGGGTGCTGGGGACGCAGCCCCGGCCGCTCTTATTTCAACAGCCTAACATAACTGACATACCATTATTAAAGGCAAGGAACTTTCTTAGAACTATCCTACCCTGTCTTGGCAGGATAAGGCAATCCTGTTTCATTGTCAGAAGTTGAGGTATGGGCTTTTCTTAACCCAAAGGCCAGTTCTGCCAAGAAGACAAGCTCCCAGTGGAGTGTCTTTGGTGCTCAACGTTCTCTCGGGAATAGAGCGTGTTGACAGGAGCAATTGTGTCTCACTATCACGAAACTCTGAGTTATATTAAAGGCCATTTTCTACAGCTCTTTGAAGAGGTTGAACTGGACACAGAAAACCCTCAGAGAGAGGACTACTGAACTTGCCTAAAGGTGAGATGGTCTTTTGGGGTTCCTGATTCATGAAGGAGTCTGCAAGACATTCTGCAGGACACAACAGATAGTGACTGAACTGACTTTGAATTTTCCTGCTTCATCGAAATGTCTCTGGATACTATGGGCCTGTAGGCCGAAGATAGATGCCCCAACGGTACAGAGGAACTTTGGGTGACTGTCTAGGCAGCGAGATGTCTTTGTCATTTCTAGAGTTTGAAAGCTGCTTATTTCTTGTTTGCTTAGGTAATATTGTATCTTTCTGGAGTCTTTGATGGAGTTAAAGAATAGTTAGTTATAGTTATAGTTTTCCTTAGTTATGATAAAGATTATTGTAATTTTTACTTGATAACTGTTTTGTTATATGTAATTTTGCTAAGTTAAAGTTAAAGCCTTTCCTTTTTGTTTAAACAGAAAAAGGGGAAGTGATGTGGGAGTGTCATATCAATCTGTTGATTTCATTGGTTAATTATAATAAAGAAACTGCTTGGCCTCATAGGTTAAAACATAGGTGGGAGGAGTAAATAGAACAGAATGCTGGGAGGAAGAGGAAGTGAGGTAAGACGCCTCAGACAGACTCCATAGCTCCTCTCAGAGACATCACGCTGCTCCTCTCAGGGCAGAGGCAATCGATGAAGCTCCGACCCAGGATGGACGTAGGCTAGAATCTTCCTGATAAGCGCACCTAGGGGTGCTACATACCTTATTAGAAATGGGCTAGTCCAGGTGCGAGAGTTAGCCGAGAAGAGGCTAGATATAATGGACCAAGCAGTGCTTAAAAGAATACAGTGTCCGTGTAATTATTTCGGGGCATAAGCTAGCAGGCGGCCGGGGTGCTGGGGATGCAGCCCTGCTGCTCCAATTACTACACATGTGTGTGTCGGGGTGTGGGTGGAGGGATTGGTGCACAAGAAGGAGGAAATAAGTATGTTAAAAGGATTATCTTCATGCTCACTGTCTAAAATTCTTACTTAAAAAAGGAAAGCAATGAAGATAAGAGCAGCAAGGCTCGCTATAGCCTTTTCATATACACTTTGATTTTGTTAATTCTCTCTCCCCTTCCCTCAGTCACACTGCTTGCCTCCAAGCCTGTTCCCTTCTGCCCTGAAATAGAACTCTTGCCACTTCCATTTTACATGTGTTCTATTACCCACTCCAACAGCCTTCTTCAAAACCCATCTTCTCCTTTCCTGACCGCTGTCACTGTTTCATGACCGGTACCACTCCCACCTAATCAATACAATTCTTAATGAATGTTTCTGAGCATATAATAAGATGTCTTAGAAGAATAGTCTTTACATGTAACCTTATACATATGTTATGTATGTACCTGGAATTAACAAAGCTCCCATATGCCCCTAAGAACATAAAATATCTATGTGAAATATGTATGTGCTTGTAAATATGCATGTATCTGAAATTACCCATCTTCATTAAACAGAGGCAATGTTTTGAGCCATTTCTGAACCTTATCTCCCTCCACCCCTTTTTAATTTTTTTTTTTTGAGTCAGGGTTTCACTATGCAGCTCTAGCTGTCCAGGAACTCACTATGTAGATCTGTCTGCCTCTGCCTTCCCGAGTTATGGGATTAAAGGTGCGTGCCACCACTCCCCAGTCAAACTTCCCTTGTTATTGGCTGTTAGCTGCCAAGGATGCAGATCATCACATTCCTCCATTGGACTCAGTATTAGTAGTATTTATTAAACTTGTTTTCTTGAGTTTTAGGGAAATCTTTTTCAGCTTGTTACTTCTTTGCGAAGATATCTCAGATCAGGTAATTTTTCTTTCTTTAGGAAGTGGCTTTTGAATAGTCTCTTTCAGTATCTCCCACCCCTGCAGTGATACTCATAAAACCTCTTTTATTTCTCCTTCTCAGGGAGATCCATGCAGTCCCCCTCTGAGTCCTACTTGTTACCCAGTCTCTCTGGGTCTGTGGATTGTAGCATCATTATCTTTTACTTTACAGCAAATATCCATGAGTGGATGGATATTTGTCTTTCTGGGTCTGGGGGGCATTTCAGGGTCAGGTAAAGGTCTGACTTAAGGGAGTCTCTCAGGAATCTACAAGGATGAGCCCAGCTGAGACTCCTATCAATAGTGGATACATAGCCTATACTTGTCATCTCCTGTGACCAGGAAAGACTCCAAGTGGAGGGAGTGGGAAACCAACCTAGCCACACAGCCTTTGACCTGCAGTCTGTCCTGATTGTGGGATGTGCTGGGGTAAGATTGAGGGAGTGGTCAAACCAATGTCTTGTCTAGCCTAAAACCCTTGCCAGGAGAGTAAGCCCATTGCTGACACTGCCTGGAGTACCAGGTCCCACAGGCTAGATGACTCACAGACCTAGCCTAGAACCAAATATGATTGAAGCAAAAAATTGCCAAATGATATTCTGCTATACACGTAGATTCGTAGATTGGTGCCTAGCCCAGTTGTCATCAGAGAGGCTTCATCCACCAACTGATAGAAACAGATACAGACCCATAGTCAAACATTAGATAGAGTCAGGGGAAATCCTGAGAAGGGAAATCCAGAGTCATCTGTAGCCAACTAGTATGGGAATCTTGTGGAAGAGGGGGAGGAAGGATTGTAGGCACCAGAGAGATCAAAGACACCACAAGAAAATCCATGGAATCAACTAACCTGGGCTCATAGGGGCTCACAGAGACTGAACCAACAACCAGGGAGCCTGCATGGGACTGACGTAGACCCTCTGCATATGTGTGGCAGTTGTGTAGCTTAATCCTCTTGTGGGACTTCTAGAACAGGGTCTGTCTCTGAGTCTTACTGGTTTTTGGGACCCTATTCTTCATACTGGGTCACCTCACCCAGCCTTAATATGTGAAGTTCTTACTCTTACTGCAACTTGATATGCCTTGTTTTATTGATATCTATGGAAGGCCTGCCCTTTTTTGAACAGAAGTAGAGGAGGAGTGGATTAGAAGGTGGGGATAGAGGGAAATTGGAGGAGGGACTGGGAGCAGAAGAGGGAGAGGAAACTTCAGCTTGGATATAAAATAAATAAATAAAGTGACTTTTGGTTAGGATCACTTCAGGGAACTTAAGTTTAGTGTAATGAGATAGTTTTCATTTTGGAAGTTAGAGTTTAATGCTACTGCCTACTACTGAAAAAAACTTCTTAAAATTCAGGCTGACAGTAGTTTTGGAACAAAATGCTATAACCAAAGAATAATTTCAAACTTATGTTTTTCTTCAAGTATTTCTCAAATACCACAAACAGCAATTATTGTGTTCACGGTAATAACTTATTTTTCTTTTTACCTTTTCTTATGTAAAATAATTGCTTCATGTCAGGAGCCATTTCAGGCTTCTCCTTTCTCAATCTCACAGGGCCTTGAAGTAAAAATCTTGAGACAAGAAAACTTAAAGTTAGCCAAAACATTACGTGCCGACCTTGGAGACTCAAGCTCTGGAAAGCACCTCAGAGTGTCTTCTTTGTTTGCTGCTTATCACTAACAGCAGGTGTTCTAGCCACTGACCTTGCAACTGCCCCACTTAGCTGCCTAGCTACTGAACCCCTCCTTTCCTTCCCCTTTTCCCCCTTCCTCAGTTTCCCCCTGCCCGAGCTCCTCACTGAGGAGTATATAAGACATAAAACTTGCTTCAATAAATGGGATGCCTTGACAAGGAATACTGCTTGGCGTCCGTTTCTCTCTCCCCCCATGTCTTTCAAATAGTGCCTCTTCAAGACCCTGGAGTAACATAGGACCTGCTGGGCGGGTCAAGTGGCGCCCGAACAGGGACCTGAAGCACAGCCTCCTATCGGGCGATAGAGCGCACCCGGGACCAGGGAAAAAAAGAGATTCTGCAGCTGTAGTACTTGGACAGATCTGCAGGACGAGGTAGGCGCAGGTTCATTGTCATCCAATAAGACATGGGAACTTTCAAAGGAATAGAAATTCAGACAAGAATTTAAGCAATCACTCAGGGAGAGAGGAATAAGAGTTAAAAATAAAGATTTAATAGACTTCTTATGTTTTATTGATGAGAAATGCCCTGGTTGGTGTTGACAGGGCCAGAAATTCACCCCCAGGCATGGGGCAAGCATCTGGTAAACAGAAGATCCTAAATAAGCTCATTTTTATGTCTGTCGGTTTATGTATTGTGTTTCTGTTTCTGTGTAATTGTGAATCAGTAATTTAAAAATTATACCTGCGCAGGGTCTGTATTGAAACAGGACCAAGAGAGGGGATAGACGTGTCCCAGACCTCTGGCCCTGAGCCCTGAAAGACGTTTCATGGGCATTTGTGGGAATGAGGAGTGACCAGGTCGCTCGCCCTAGTCCCCGGGGGAGTCGTGATCCTCCATCTGTATTTTTGGATCTGATGCCGCACGGCTTATGATTTTGAGTCTATGTCTGTCTTTTTGTTCTTGTGTATTTTCAGTTCTGTACCAGAATGGTGGCGAGAGCACCAGCTTCTGGATTTGAGTTTGTGTCTGTCTCTTTGTATTTTTGTTCTTGTGTATCAGTTTGTCTTTGATAAAATGGGACAACAATTAACTACCCCTTTAACCTTGACTTTAGATCATTGGAAGAAGGTTAAAGATCAAGCTCATAATTAATCTGTAAAAATCCAGAAGAAATGCTGGCAGACGTTCTGTTCCTCAGAATGGCCCTCTTTTGAGGTGGGCTGGCCGCGGGACGGGACATTTAACTTGGATACTATCTTACAGGTCAAGGAAAAAAATCTTCCAAACCTGCCCACATGGCCACCCAGACCAGGTTCCCTACATCGTTACCTGGGAAAGCTAGATTTTTATACTGTGGTGCTTGAAAATGTAAAACTACTGGGGATGCTTATTGAAAACCTAGTTCTTCTTGGGACTGGATAACTGTTAGTAAAAACTATACTTCCAAAGCAAAGCTCCAGGTGGAGCACAGGAACCTGTGACATCTCCCACACTTGTCTCCCAGGGGCCAAGCAGCAGGACTGTCTCCATGGGTGTCAGGAAGGACTTGGGGCATGCGATGGTGTTTCCCAAACAGGATACAGCAGCAAGATTTAGGTGCCACCTTCACAATTATGCTAAGGTAGAAAACCAAGTACTATCTGACCAGAGCCTGCTGCTGCCGGCTGGACTAAGCTACTCTCCCTGCTTCTCTGCTGGCACCTCCCACCACCAGCCAAGAACTATTTAACCTTGTGCAGGGAGCCTTTTTCTTGCTAAATAGTACTGACCCCAGCTTGACACAATCTTGCTGGCTATGCCTGTCAGCAGGATCTCCCTATTATGAAAAAATAGCCTCATCTGGCAGTTTCAACACTCATACAACCTGTAGATGGGGGCAACAGAAAAAGGTAACCTTAACAAAAGTATGTTTGGGGACTCCAACCCCTCAATATCAGTACCTGTATAACCTAACTCTCCCAAATCCCAAGAGGACAAGAAACTGGTACTTGGTGCCCTCTATTGATCTATGATGAGCCAGCAACATTGGTTTAACCCCTTGTATCTCTGATGATACTGCTAATTTCTGTGTACTGATCCAATTAGTCCCCCAAATTTACTAATATCCCAGGATTGGGATATTCTTCCAAATAAGAGGAGGAAATGTAGAACTTTAAGAAAAATCTGAATCCATTTCTGACTACTCTCAGTACTTCCCCACCTCCCCTGGAAACCAAGGACATAACAGCTATGCATGCACGTACATGTTGAAAACTTTCCATCTCCCTGAATAGGGGCATGATAACCCTTAGGTGTTGACTCAGTTACTGATGTTTTGACTTAGTCCCTGGGAAGGGGCAAAGTGACCCTCAGAAGTTTCCCTTTACTTCATCTGATCTGGCAACCACTCTCCAGCTAATTATTGGTAATAGCCTTTTTGAATAAGCCAATCATAATAGTTAAAGAACAACCCCCTGCCATATGGAGCAGAAGCTGCCAGACAGGTTTGCAAAAAGGAAACTAGCCTCAGAAACTACAGCTCCAGGACAGTAAAAGGAAGGTAAATATGCTTCTTTTCCATTTTAAAATTTTGCTTCTTGGTAAAAAATCTTTAGTTTATGGGCATATAAATTTTTATCCAAGGTTGGTTAATGTCAATACTATGGTTCTGTGGGAAAGTTTTAAAATCAAAGATTGTAATACATTCAGAGGATTTTAAAAATTGTTTAGGCTATCCTGAGTTCTTGTCTTTTCCTTATAAAGTTGAGGATTGTTCTTTTGAGTTCTATGAGAAATGTTGCTATAATTTTTAATGGACATTTACAATGAATCTGTAGATAGGCTTTCAGTGAGATTATCATTTTTGCTGTGTTTCTTCTATTTTCCCAAGAAAATGGGAGATCTTTTTATTTTCTAATGTCTTAATTTTTTTTCTTCTTAAAAGAGTTAAAGTTCTTATCATACAAGTTTTTTCGATTTGTACGGTCTGCTCCTATGTGGGAGTCGAGTTGTCTCAGCTTAAACTCCTTTCCTGCTACCAGGTGTTGCTTCAGGGTAGACTGCTGAGACTCAGACCTCTTACTAAATTTATCAAGGGCCAGAGTTATACTCTAACAAGGGATAATGGTTAAAAATAAAAAAAAAAAACAGTTCCCCCTTCATAAGCAAAGATGATAGGACCCAAACTTCTGTCCTGCTTGCTTAGAGTTACTCCAAGATATTTTGTGGTATTCACGGCTATTTAAAAGGAGGATGTCTCTTTTATCCTAGGTGTAAAAGAGATACATTTGGGTTGTTTTCAGAATCTGGCTATGATAAAGTTATTCTGCTATAAGCATAGCTGAGCACAGGTCCTTATGGTATGGTTAAACAACTTTTGTATTTAGGCCCAAAAGGGGTATTGCTGAGTTTTAAGGTAGATATTTGCCTAATTTTAAAAAATAACCATACTATGATCCAAAAGTGGCTGTGCCAGTTTGCACTTCCAGCAATGAAGTTTTTTCCTTACCCACATTTTCTCAAGCATAAATTGTTAATAGTAATTTTTAATCTTGGTCATTTTTACAAGGATAAGATAAAACCTCAGAGTTTTGATTTACATTTCTCTGATGGCTAAAGGATGTTATGTTTAAACATTTAAAAATGTCTCTCAGTCATTTTTAAGTTCGTCTGTTAAGAGTTTTCAGTTTATGTCTGTAACAAATATTTTTATTAGATTAATTTTTGATACTAATTTCCTGAGTTCTTCATATGTTTTTAAAATGGGTTTATGATAAATAAAGATCTTTTCCCACTCTATAGTCTTGTTATACAAAAGTTTCTCAGTTTAGGAGATCTAATTGTTTCTCCCAATGTTTGTGCCACAGAGGCTATGTTTGAGATGTGACAAAGTGTACTTCTAATTTTTTCTCTATGAGGTTCAATGTAATTTTTATATGCTGAGGCCTTTGACTTATTTAAACTTAAGTTTTGTACATGGAGATGGATATGGATCTATTTTTATTCTTCTACATGTTGATGTCTAATGAGGCCAACATCATTAGTTAAAATGCTTCCTTTTTCCATTTTCCTATCTGCAAGGCAGACTTGGAACTTAAGAGGAGGATAACTTATAAACTTTTAATTAAATATACAATGGTTAAAGCCCTAGTTATAATATTCTTATGGGAGACTTGAGCCGCTAGGTAAAATTCTTACAGAAAACAATGAGCCAATTTCCAATAGAGAGCTTAAAAAAGCTGCCTAACAGATACTTAAGCAGGTAAAGTATAAATCACAGGTAAAGTATATAATAATCAACAATTACAATATATTAATTATGATTCAACTATGGCAAATGTATATATTAAATGTAAAACTTATTCTACAACAGTTTTATGAAAAAGCAAAGTGCTGTTTATGGCTAAACCTTCCCAGTTTTGCCAATTAAGATTTTAAACTTTTAATCTAAAACAGTAGCCTCTCTGGTACAAAAGGGCAGGATAAATCTGGGAGATGGTTTAACAGAATATTGACTATAATCAATGTTTCTTATACTAAACAATAGATTCATTAATAATTTTAAGATTGACTCCTGGACAATTATGTTTCCTCAATTCAAAGGCCAAAACAATAATCTTTTTCCAGATAATCATTGTTACAATTCACACAACTATATTTTGCTAATGTTATAGCTAAAAATCCTTTAAAGGATTTTATACTAAATTTTACAAAAAGCTCTTCCAATGGAAGAACTGCATATATGGTTAATAATAATAATTAAAAAATATATTTATGGAGCGTACCAAGGCTCCTTTAAAGCAACTTATAAAAGTTACAAACAGATCCTAATATAAACAGATCTGACATGATGACACCAAGCTTTACTAAGACAAGGTAAAAAAGCCCTTACAATGCATTAATAAAAAGACCCGACCTATATATATTTGGGGTCAAGGATATGTTTATGCTTTTTTTTTCACAGAAAAAAATAAAAGCTAAACCTGATGATGTCGTTAACTACAAACACCCCATAAAGGAGTTCCAGAAATGAGTTGGGGAGGAGTCCTTGATCCATCTTCCCTGCCCCGGCACAGAGAAATGCCTGGTGGCAGGGCCTGCTACACTGCCCTGAGGGTGTCGTTCTTCCTCCAGAGAGTCCAAGGAGACTCCGCTGGGATGGTTGCCAAGATGTGCTTCCAGTGGCTGGGTCCGGCTTGCCTCACCCAGGAGTCCCACCTGCCCTGAGGCACTTTGGAGCTAAAATGCACACTAAACATCTGACTGTTTTAATCTTTGGGGCACAAAACTCATTTTGATTAAAATATTAACCCCTTTTCACTTAAGAAGGGGAAAAATTGGGGTTTTAACTGTTGCTCAGAGACTGGAACTGGTGATGTTTGATAACAACAATGTCTGTCATTGTACTCTTATTGGAATTGACCTAATGATATTTGTAACTGCTTATAGATGTTGGAAAAAGTTTGACACACCCTGTAAAGTGTTTGGGTTTAATGCATATCTTAAAAATTTTAGATTTTGACCCCTTCTCTAACCTTACTAACCCACTTCCTCAACCCTGGAACCCTTGGAGCAGGATCTTTGGTAGAAAAAAATAGGTTAAAACATGTCTCATAACTCTCTGGCCCTCCCTCCTAAAAGAGCTCCTCGCAGTCTTTTCATTTATGATTCACACAGAGGCCCAATGTTGGGAATATTGTGGAGCCCTCCCCTGAACAGCACATCATACAGAGGCCGTATAGGCCCGCTCAACATGGCATGGTATCAGGGGACGAGGATCGCCCTCCACATAGCTTAAGCCAGGGACCCTGTGGTCAAAGGTCAAAGACCTGCTTACTTTGGTCTTGCTGAGGATATATATATATATATATGAGCATATGTCAGGAGCCATTTCAGGCTTCTCCTTTCTCACATCTCACAGGGCCTTGGAGTAAAAATCTTGAGACAAGAAAACTTAAAGTTAGCCAAAACATTACGTGCTGACCTTGGAGACTCAAGCTCTGGAAAGCACCTCAGAGTGTCTTCTTTGTTTGCTGCTTATCACTAACAGCAGGTGTTCTAGCCACTGACCTTGCAACTGCCCCACTTAGCTGCCTAGCTACTGAACCCCTCCTTTCCTTCCCCTTTTCCCCCTTCCTCAGTTCCCCCCTGCCCGAGCTCCTCACTGAGGAGTATATAAGACATAAAACTTGCTTCAATAAACGGGATGCCTTGACAAGGAATACTGCTTGGCATCCGTTTCTCTCTCCCCCCATATCTTTCAAGGCCCTGGAGTAACATAGGACCTGCTGGGCAGATCAGCTTCTGAGCAAGACAACCTTTGTGTCTCCCTCACCTTGACTAAATGATTAAATTGACTTCTTCAGACCATTAGGTTCTGGACCTTGAATTCTAAAGAGTTTACTAAAACAATAACAACAACAACAACAACAAAGCCTTTTTAAGTTTATGCTATTTTTCTTCTTTTGTGTGTCTTTTAAAATAGTTTCCAGCTGGATTTCAAGCCTGGAATGTCCTTCTCTGGGAACTAGGGTCATCCCTTTGATAGGTAATTCTCAAAGAAGACAGTGCCTTCTGCTTCAGGCTTTGTGGGAGTATAGGAGCCTAACTGGTGGAGGCCATCTTTAAGTTACTCTGTTATTTCTAGCCCTAGAGATGCAAGAAAGGTTGCTTGGATTAAGGTGAATTGACAAATACATGGTCTAAGACTCTTCTCATCCTCCTAGCCTTGAACTCGGAATGAAACAAGACTCATCTCCTTTTAGAGGACATCTTAAGTGAAGATGTCTTTCTGTCTCCGGCTTTGTTCAATGCATTCTCTGCATAGACTGCTGTGCTTTACTATCCTTGCATAGAATGGATTGTGCTAGAATTCTCTTTAGTGAAGAAAGGAGTGAAGGACTGGAACACGGATAGAACAGTTCTTATTTTGATCCTTCATATGTAATGCTGTCCAGATGAGAACATTCTTTTTTGTTGTTTGATTTTTGTTTCTCAAGACAGGGTTTGTAACAGAGCCTTGGCTGTCCTGGTACTCACTTGGTAGGCAGGCATCTAACTCAGAGATCTTCCTGCCTCTGCCTCTTGAGTGCTGGGATTAAGGGCATAGACCAAAGCACATGGTAAGAACTTTCTTGTCAGTGGCTTGTGTCATGTATTGATGCAGACTTGAAGGAAGGAAAGGTACCCTGTCTCTACACTTTGTTGGATGGTTGTCTCGATAGCATGGACTCATGGCTTACTGGTCTCCAGTCTCACTAATGTGCCTTTTTATCGAGAACTAACAGACAACACAAAATCAAAACCAGCAAACACAACTGTGTTTACATACAGCTTTTATCAGATGGCTTCTAACTTGGATTTTCCAATGACTTCATTTCACATTCTGTTATGGATACATTTCTCAGGTCGGCATTTAAGCCTGTCTGTCTTCTGGCTACGTTGTTAAACTCCAAATACCTTTTCTTCAGTGTGATCTTTTATTGTTTTATGAACATGCCCTGTAAATCCATCCCTTCCCAGATGTAATGTTTTTGGTTTGTTCAAGAATACTGTATTTATCTTTTTAAATTTCCCATAAAGAATTCAGTCACCAGCAGCTTTGGAAACCTTCTCTGACAACCCCAGGAGTGTCTGAATTCTCTTTAAGTGCATAGATGTTTGCAGAGAATTATGTAAGATATTTTAATTAGTACAACATTATTTTTGCTGTTACTGCAGATGGTTTTTCTTATGAGTAAACTTTCCCATAATGAATGCACTGGAACCTTTCCTTTTTATGTAATTTTTTATAAAATACTTCTGTCAAGTATTGTGAGCATATCTGCCTAATTAAATGAAGAATTCAGAACACGCTTGAAGCCATTGTTTATTAAGGATCGTTATTCTGAATGTCAGTCCCTTGACTGTGCTACAAAGACATATATGTCAAGGTGTAGGGATTTCTCCATGACAATTCTTAATCTGAGTTCATGTTTTCTTTAGTTTCTTTTTTTTTTTTGATAATAGGTGTTTAAGTGCTTTTTTCTTTCTGTGACCCATATCTTTTCCTTCATCATTAAACTGAGCTTTCCAATCAATTGCTCCCAATGCTTTTGGGTCAATGGAATCTTTTTGGATGGTAGAAAGGGCATTATAGAGTAATAAAGGTAACTTGTCTGATATATCTTATCAGCTGAGAGTTGAGATTCCAGGACAATTAACATATACTGAAGTTTGCTACATGGAAGAATTACTCCCCTCAATAACAATGAATCATGCTTTAGGCCTAAGTATGTGGCTGGTTCCTTTTCCAGCAATAAACCTACAATTTTTTTAGGACCCTCTTAAGAAATCCCATTATAGTAAGAAATGCCATAAAAGCCTTGTACAACCTTGAGACCATTAGCAATTGTAAAGATATTTCTTCTTAGTGTGTGTAAAATTTGGAAACTGTTAAGTATTGGAATAAGATGCCAAAGAAGCCACAGTTGGGAAAGAAGAATAGCTACAAACTATGTCCAGTGGGTATATGAGGGATAATTGAAGACAGGTGGTGCACACCAAGGACGGCCTTTGATGCCTTGCTGAAGATGACACCCTGAACCTGATTTCCCATTTCTGGAAGACTTGTGTTGATTGTGAAAGTAATGGGGTGCAACACAGTAATGAACTTCGTGATGGAAAGTTGGGATCAGCAGGTAGGGGTTCCTACGTATGAGGTTGAGGTTGGCCAAGTTGCTTTTGAGGTCAAAGTCCCAGGGAGCATCTGATCCTATCCTCCGCAGTGGAGAGTGTGGGTTACTTTGATTTTCATTTAATTCAAAGCCCTGTCTCTGCTCCAGATGTCCACTCCGAGAAACAGTCTCCAGGGAAGAGCTCAGCTCTCCTGTACAGACCTCTTTCTGGGGCTTGAATTAGAGGGAATGCCGTATTTACAAAGGAGGTTGTTCAGAATTATTGATTACTCAGTTTGGCTTCATAGGAAATAGTTTTATAATCCTCAATATTCTATTAGAAAGACGAGTTTGCACTCATTTTACTTAGTGTACACACATACACACACACACACACGTATATCTTAAAGATTTTATTGGCCAACTAATTACTTTAAAGATTTATTTCTCAAAGTTGTATTGATTTGCATTTCCTTGATTGCTAAGGAAGTTGAACATGACCATAGGTATCTTTTGACCATTTGAATTTCTTCTGTTGAGAATTCTCTGTTCAGTTCAGTACCCCATTTTTTAATTGGTAATTCAGAATTTTAATGTACAGTTTCTTGAGCTCTTTATATATTTTGGAGATCAGGCCTTTGTCTGATGCAGGGTTGGTGAAGATCTTCTCCCATTCAGTAGGTTGCCTTTTTGTCTTAATGACAGTGTCCTTTGTTTTACAGAAGTTTCTTGGTTTTAGGAGGTCCCATCTATTCAATGTTGCCCTTATTGTCTGTGCTACTGGGGTTATACGTAGGAATTGGTCTCCTGCGCCCATGTGGTACAGACTACTTCCCACTTTCTCTTCTATCAGGTTCAGTGTGTTCAGATTAATATGAGGTCTAATCCATTTGGATTTGAGTTTTGTGCATGGTGGTAGATATGGATCTATTTTCATTTTTTTATGGGTTGACTTCCAGTTATGCCAGCACCATTTGTTAAAGATGCTTTCTTTTTTCCATTGTATACTTCTAGCTTCTTTGTTGAAAATCAGGTGTTCATAGGTTTGTGGATACCATCTTACACCTGTCAGAATGGCTAAAATCAAAAACACCAATGATAGCCTATGCTGGAGAGAATGTAGAGTAAGGGGTACACTCATCCATTGCTGGTGGGAATGCAAACTTGTGCAGCCACTTTGGAAATCAGTGTGGCAGTTTCTCAAGAAACTGGGAGTCAAACTACCTCAGGATCTAGCAATTCCACTCTTGGAAATACACCCAAAAGATGCCCAATCATACCACAAAAGCATCTGTTCAACTATGTTCATAGCAGTACTATTTGTAATAGCCAGTACCTGGAAACAACCTAGGTGCCCCTCAATGGAAGAGTGGATAAAAAGGGTGTTAGAGTTCTACTCAGTGGTAAAAAACAATGACATCTTGAATTTTGCATGCAAATGGATGGAAATAGAAAACACTTTACTGAGTGAGATAACCCAAACCCAAAAAGATGAATATGGTATGTACTCACTCATTAGTGGATTCTAGTCATAAACAAAGGAAATTGAGCCTATAGTTCGTGGTCCTAGAGAAGCTAAATAATAAGGTAAACCCAAAGAAAAACATATATTTATCTACCTGGAAATTGGAAGTAGACTAGATCGCTGGGCAAAAGTTGGGAGCACGGGGTGGGAGTGGGGTGGGGGGAAGGGGAGAATGGGAAAGAGAAGGGAGAAGGGGAGGATTGGGGAGAGCTTGGGGGAGTGCAATGGTTGAGATGGAGGAAGAGTGGATATGGGAGCAGGGAAGAAGATATCTTAATTAAGGGAGCCATTTTAGGGTTGGCAAGAGACGTGCCTCTAGAGGGGTTCCCAGGTGTCCAAGGGGATGTCCCCAGCTAAATCCTTGGGCAGCTGAGGAGAGAGTGCCTGAACTGGCCTTATCCTATAGCCATACTGATGAATATCTTGCGTATCACCATAGAACCTTCATCTGGTGATGAATGGAGATAGAGACCATCATTGGAGCACTGGACTGAGCTCCCAAGGTCCAGATGAAGAGCAGGAGGGAGAAAATGAACAAGGAAGTCAGGACTGCCAGGGGTGCGTCCACCTATGGAGATGGTGTGACTGTTCTAATAGGAGCTCATCAAGGCCAGCTGGACTGGGATCGGACGAGAATGTGATCAAACCGGATTCTCTGAATGTGGGTGACAATGGGGGCTGACTGAAAAGCCAATGATAATGGCACTGGGATTTGATTCTGCTGCATGAACTGGCTTTTTGGGGATCCTAGTCTGTTTAGATGCTTACCTTCCTAGGCCTGGATGGAGGGGGGAGGGCCTTGGACTTCCCACAGGGCAGGTTACCCTGACATCTCTTAGGACTGGAGAGGGAGAGGGAGGGGGAGTGGACAGAGTAGGAGGGAAATGGGAGGAGGTGGAAATTTTCAATAAATAAAAAAGACTTACTTCTTTAAAATAAATCATGAAGATTAGCTACTTGATTGACATGAGGGCTTAACCTAGGTAAAGTGGACTATTTAACCTCTCATAAGAAAAACAAGTGTGGAGGCCAGCCTGATCTACAAGAGCTAGTTCCAGGAGAGGCTTCAAAGCTACAGGGAAACTCTGTCTCAAAAAACCAAAAACCACCCCCCCAAACAAAACAAATTTCCAAAAAACAGACTAAAAATAATAAACCCCAAAACAAAACCCCTCTGACCTATAAAAATCAAACACCCAGTTTGATTCGGGCAAAGGGATATACCTGGATGTGGTGGCCAGCACTATAGTTCTGGCCTATGAAGTTTTTTCTAGTCTCCTTTCACATTGTGAGGTGATGTTGGAGGCTATGTATTAAAGATATCCCACAGGTTGAAAGGAGACATCGTTCTTTATTACCTCTGTGAAACCAACTCCTTTCCAAACTAGTTCATATTGGTGTGCGTTGTGTATAAGGCACACAGTTGTAGTTGCAAAAGTTACAAGCTTAGGTCTTACATACTCCAAATCCATCTCTTACCTTTGTCTTGGCCCCAGATACGCTGTTTCTTTCTTCTAATAAGTTTAGAAAATGAGAACCCTAGTATCCCTCTGCTTGAACTCACCTCCCACCCAGATATAATCAACAATCCTTCCTTTCCTTCAATCAGGTATCGCTGCAAAAGGCACTTTTCCCAGACAACACTTCCCTGCCTTTCCTTCTGAAAGCAGTCACTCTGCAAGTGTCTTCTGGCTACAGTATTTAGTGTAATAAATCTCCTTGGCAAAATGTTAGTACCTGGAATTACCCCCCCCCTTTTATAAACATATATCTCACTGTATAGCCCTGGCTGGCCTTGAACTCATGCAAATCTGCCTTAGCTAGAATTGGAAGTGGATGCCACCATGCCTGGCATTAGAATTGTCACACTCATCTTTAAAAATGGTCTAGCTAACTGACTAGTGTATAGAGGTGTGTGTGTGTGTGTGTGTGTGTATTACATTGTATTTGTAGCTCAATTATGTATATATGTATTCACACACATATAGTAGCTCATGTGAACCATGATATTTATGATACCTCTATAATTCAATATAAATAAAATACTCTACAAAGTTACAGGATTCAGGGGCAGAATTTACTGTGTATTTCTAGTTTTGAGCTTATAGACATTTGCAACAAATGAGGCTCCTTTTCTACATTAAATGCTATACTATGTGACTGTCATCTCATGAGAAATAATGTTTATGAATATGTCCCACAAAGCATGCAAAATTTCATATTGTGTAAGAGCTTTCAGAACATTGACAAAATACCTTGTCTGTAGACAGCTTATGGCGTCTAAATATTTTTTGGATAAACAACTGATAAGTGATATGCCTATTAGCCAGCCATAATATAGTATAACAGGACAAGATTTTGTGTGGTGTATGTACATTCTTTCCTGATCACTGTCATTTCTCAGGGCTTCAGAATAGAGAACTGATGGCCATTTGTCATGTAATTCGCGAGCTGTTCCTCCAACAGCTAGTGTCTTCTAGAGGCTGAAGGATTAAAGGTCAATGTGACATCTGAGGATCTGAATTTCTTTTTAAGGACAACAGTGACGTATTCCACAGTGGTTCCAGTTGGTGTTGCTCTGAGAGACCCTTACTCAGATTGCATTTCATTGACGCCAAACCTGCCATAATTCAGCAGAGAGCAGTGTTGTTGGAACATGTTTCAGTTGCTCATAGCCAAGCCTCACAACCAAACAGTTATCAGTGTTCAGTTTTCTCCAGACAATGTTGATGGAGCATGTTTTAGTTGTTCATAACCAAATCTCACAACCAAACAGTTATCAAGCTCATTTTTCTCCAGACACATCAATAATCATATCAAACAGCATGTGCACAGTGCTTACACGTTTTTATGAGAAGTGTTTTCTGGGAAGGTAGGCATTTTTTTGTTGTTTAATATTTCTATTAGAAGAGGAAGGCTTGTTCCCTGCACCTGCCTTAGTAAACAGATGGGTTCTGGCTGTTATTATAGTTGCTCCTGGCTCGGCTATGGGGTATGTGATAAAATGATCATATGTCTCTTCCTCCTGAGAAGTGTTTTCATTTTTTTTTTTTTTTTTGGTTTTTCGAGACACGGTTTCTCTGTGGTTTTGGAGCCTGTCCTGGAACTAGCTCTTGTAGACCAGGCTGGTCTCGAACTCACAGAGATCCGCCTGCCTCTGCCTCCCAAGTGCTGGGATTAAAGGCGTGTGCCACCACCGCCCAGCTCTGAGAAGTGTTTTCAGACGAGGTTCAGGTTGTAGGAATCCCTCCCCAACTCTCCACTGTCAAGGCTAAGAGGCCGTTTCAGCTCAGGGGTTGGGACTGCAATGTCCTAGACAGCTCAGAATTTTCTCTGATCAGCAGAGGGCTGAGGTGCAATGTGAGTCGTATCACAGCTGGAATTTTGGAAGCTTTGTCCAGGGGAAGAAATGAGAGCAGAACACAGTGCTGCTTTGCCTACTCTCTGTTTCCTGTTGTGCAGAAACCTCCGTCAATTGTGCATTAAAAATAATCAAATCGGCCTATCCCTGAAACAGGTTTATTTCTAATTTTGACAAGGTCCCCAGACAAAGTTGCCTTTCTACACCATTATGCAAGTTTTCACAAAGCAAGCATTAGCAGCTTTGTCCCACTTTGTAATACTAGCAAAAGAAAATATTCTCGATATTTGTTAATGAAATCTACAAATCAAGCCACATTTGAATCGAGACCTAGGAGAGCACTTCTATTAATGTTTTATGGTACTTATATAAAAGAACATAAAGGAACCTGAGAGATTTTTGTGTCAGGATGTAACTGAAATGCATTATTGCTCACCAATGAGAGTATACAGGAGTCTTTTCACAAATTGGATTCTGGCTCTCTTAATACCCTGCTATACGAGGTCTTTTTACCTTATGGATGTGTATTATTAGCCAACTTTATGGTACTAAGTATATTGCATTTATATGTCTAGTGAGGCCTGATCCAGCTTTTTAAAATTGTACTTAATTAAACACTAGTGCCTCATTGAACCTGCTTACTCTGGAGGGTAAGAAGAGTATAAGATCACGTGGGCCATTGCTGTAATATAATATGGGTCAATTATAAGCAGTTGTTTATGCTTGGGGCAGGCAGAGAAAGGATTCCCAACCATGGCTAACTTGACCCTCCTATACTTAACAGTCTCTACGGCTTTAAAGAAACAACATTTATCAAGAAGTTAAACGAAGCAAATTGAAGTGGCCTCAAGTCTCACCTGTGATGATAAGTTCCACAGAAACTGTGGAAACTGTTGTGTAATGTTCATAGTTAGAATGGGTATGTGGTAAGGTGGATGCGCAAGGAAAATTAAAGCAACACTCTCCTGCTCACGTTCTGATCCACACTTGGAGTTTAACACTTTAAAATTCTTCTTGCTATATAAAACATTGTATGCATGAACTTATGCATATGAAGACATCCTTATGTATCAACGGGAAGATATGATCTAAAATTACTCGTGAAAGGAACTATCACAGGATAGAACACTGACTTTAAATTCAGTTTGATTGGAAGGTTTTCTTAGGAATGAACACAGCTCTAGCTCAGTCTTTTAAATGACTGTCTATAATTCTATTGTATGAATGGGTCAATATTTATTTTTGTCTTTGTTGTTGTGTAATTTTTTTATTTTCTGTGACTATAAATAATGCTGCCTCAAATGTCCACATGAACATTTATCAAGGATATGCATTAAATAAATCTCCAAGAGACTGAATTGATGGGTCAAAGCTAGGAGGCTTTGAAATGTAGATGATTTAACAATTGGTTGTATGATAGATTGGACCAAGTGTACAGCCCTGTTTACAATATCTCCCTCCACACTGCCTCACAGTGACTCCTTCCTCATACTTTACCCAAAGCATACTTGGAAGCCCGGGCTAGTGTTGTCTGCCTAGAAAAACTTAAATGATTGGAAATGAAAACAGTATTATTATGATTTTTTATTATATATCCACAAGGGAAGTTAGACTGCCTAGAGGATTTGAAAGCTGAATTAAACAAGCTTATCTCTGAGATCAGTCTAAGTAATGTCTTTGAACTTGAGATAGCTAGACTTAGTGGTATATGGCAATTTGTTTACCTGGAACCACACAGAAAGACCCTAATTGTCTTTGGTTAGTCTCAGGCAAAGTGTTCCTGGTGTTTGTTCTGAATTTTTCTTTCAGAGGAAGCTGTGAACTCAGCTGCTCACTGTCATAAATTATGGAGTGGCATTTCCCACTTTTGGGGACATTGCAGGGGTCAACACATTCATAGAACAGGTGATAAGCCTTGCCCTGGAAAAACTACCTTCCTGATGATGTCACCTCCCCTGGCAGGTTAGTATCTGTTCTAATGCATTTTTAGCCGTGGTTGTTTATTTCTCCTAGTTAGGCATTATGTGTTTCCAAAATTGGGCAGTGCTGATTGTACTTTTCTGCAATGGAAGACGGGTTCTGGATGGAACAGTCCTAATGCTGTTCTTTCTCCACCGTGCTTTCTTGCCTTCGACTTTTATTACTTTTTTGTTTGTATTTGTATATTTTATTTAATAATTGGGAAAAGGCAGTAATTCTCATCTTGACTATTTCTGCTCAAAAATTTCATTAAAATCAGAAACCGGTGAAGTATAAAGTGATTTCCTCTTAAATCAAATTGAGTTTCAGAGTTGCTTTTGTCTCTGAATATTGTGAATAAGTTTCATTTGGATTTTCTAAGCTTGGAGAAAGCTCTTTCAGGGAGGGCATTTGCAATGCAGTCACTGGAAGGGCTGGCCTCTGAGAGCAGCTTTTGTTCCTCCTTAAGTTTGGTTGACTCTTTCAGTAGCCCTTATCTAGACAGGTGTTTCCGCTTGGTGGGCATCTATCTCCTCGTTTATCTGGCTTTCATTAGAACTGGTTGACCTGAATTGGTTCTGTTCTCTGTCTTTTATTCACACTGGCTCCCACGACTCCACCTGTCAGTTCGTACTGGCAGTAGGCAATCATTTTGTTCTTGGCTGAGTTCCCCATGTGGAGTTGGGGTTGAGTGCCCAAATCTTCTGATGGCAATGCCGACTCCACCTCATTATCTAGTCAGCTACCCTTCACTTATCTTCACTTTTTATTTAGTGGTAATTACATCACTGTATAGTGGGAGTCTTTATTTTTTTTAAGTCAACTCTAGTACTGATATAAATAAGATATAACTGTAACTAGCTAAATCCCTGTATTATCTGGGTTCATTTATACACAACAAATTTAATATTAAATCTAGTTTTTAACAATATAAATAATACTATTCTTTTAGAGAATAAAATTTTCTCTAAATATAAAATACCTAGTTTAAAGTTATTTAATGCACTGAAATAGCTACATGGAAACTCTATCTCTGTCTGTCTGTCTATCTATCTATCTATCTATCTATCTATCTATCTATCTATCTATCTATATCTATCTATCTATCTTCCTATCACCTACCTGTCTCCATCTATCTTCTGCCATACTTTTTTTCCCCACTTACCAAATTTAACATGAAACTCTTCTTATTTCAACTTCAATTTCTTAATTTCAGTTTATTGAATTGAAAGACCCTCGAAGAGGACCTTCTCTCTCAGGGGGAGACCTCCCCGAAGCCAAGGAACAGGCCGAGACCACACAGATGCAAATTGCAAGAGGTTTAATGGGTAAACACAGGTACCTGTGGGCAGCAAAGTCTTTTGGAGGACTTGTGCGCCTGCCGGCTGGAAGGAGGGCTTTTTATAGGACAGAGGGCAGCAAAAAGCAAGTTTTACAGAAGCAGAAAAGCATGGTTATTGGTCAGTCAGAATGAGGCAGGGAGCATGAATGGTTTTCCTCTCCCAGCATGGATGTCCGGTTCTTATTTTATAGGTATCCTGTTTTTCAGTCATCCTGCTTTGTCCTATCTTTATAGATATCCTGCTTTGCAGTCATCCTATCTCGACATCCTGCTTTCCTAAGCAAATGGGCTGTCCTCATGAGAGCAGGCTAGCCGCTGATCTTGAGAATCTTTTAAGCAAACAGGAGTTCTCCCGGGGAGCATGCTAGCTGCGGGTTTTGAGGAGGGGGTCTGTAGGGTCTTTCAGAATGATTTAGTTTTGAGTGAGTTTGAGTACCAATCTGTAACTTTTGAGATAATGGGGCTTGGTTATTCATGTCCCCTTTTTTTCTTTTTTTGTTTTTTTTTTTTTTTTTTTTTTTTTTTTTGGTTTTTCGAGACAGGGTTTCTCTGTGGCTTTGGAGCCTGTCCTGGAACTAGCTCTGTAGACCAGGCTGGTCTCGAACTCACAGAGATCCGCCTGCCTCTGCCTCCCGAGTGCTGGGATTAAAGGCATGCGCCACCATCGCCCGGCTTATTTTCTGTTTTCTTAATAATAAACTGGGAAAAACAATTCTTATTTTAAGACTTGAAATTTCAAAGTCATGAGCAAAAATAATAGCACTATCATGCTTTATTAGTAAAAGTTCAATGCAAATATTTAATATTCTTATTTTTGGAAAAATAAAATAATTCCAAGTTTTATATCTTTAAATATTTCTTAAAATCAGCCTACAGGATTGCAAATGGAAAATCCTTTGTCTAAATTTTCCAGTTCTTTTTACCCCTTCAGTGACTTTTGACAGTATTCAGGGACCAGCGATCAGCTGTGAGAGACTTCTAACAAGAGGCTTGACGTAATTGGATACATGCTTTTGAAAGGTCACTAGGTTGAGTGTGGATGTGAAGTGAAGGTAGACAGACAGCAGTACGGTCATTCAGGAGGCTGTTGGAGTGACCACACAAGAAGGCAATGGCATTTAGATGGGCAGCAAGTGACATAGGCTGATGGAAGTGTCACGGTTTTAGCCTGATTAGCTAGAAAAAATTCTGCATGGTTTTCTGTGTTGAGAAACAGGAGCTTTATAAGATTTTTGTTCCGTCTTGCTCAGATGGAAAACAGTGAAGAGATTTACAGGTCAAAATTTGTAGCTTTTCACAGGGATAGGAAACACAGAAGGGGAACACGTTTGGAAGAAATTTTAGGTTATTTCCCTACAAATTACAAGTGATCTATTTGTGGGCTAAATTATCTTATGACTGTATATACACTTTCCTGAAATCCAAGAAGAGAGTAGCCTAGAAATGATAATTGAGATTGTGGAAGTAAATGACATTGTTTAGGGGGAAATTTATACTCCAAAAGAGAAAAGGTTAAAATAGTATCTTTTAATCAGTAAACAGAAGAGATCTGTTCTCTCAGTAACAACTAGCTGAAGCTGCCAAAGACTGTGGCACTGCCTATATCTGGGGAAAGCAGATATCCACGGAAGAGGGGTTTTCACAACTGTGTTGCAAGCTGCAGCGCCACAGATATTAACTAGGATCAGATGCGCAGAGGCTATAAGATTTAGCAAACTGGAGGACATTATTCCTCCCAGCTAAAGCTGCATTAATAAACTGAAGGTGGCAACCTGGATAAATGTGGGCTTAAGAGCTGGAAGTGAGAAAGCAGGCATAGAATAATAACAGTCTGCTCCCATGGAGAACATGGTTAGTCACTTAAGAAATGTGCAAAACATCCAAGGAGAGACGGGATCATTTTAATTTTGTGATAGTTGAACTCTCTGCACATTTGAATTTCCCTTGGATGAAGGGTATAACAAATGAAAACAAAGCTAACAGGAAAAAGAGACCAGATAAGCAGCAGGGGAGGCGAAGGAGGCAGTGTGGATGTAATCACAGCACTGACCGAGGCATTAGTGTTGGGATTTTGACACCTTTCTCTGTGATAGGAAGAAAAGAAAAGGAATAGGCAGCTTTTCAAACTGCAGGTTGTTTCCATTGGCAGTATATGTTTTCTCTAGATCTGGAGGGAAGCAATTTGCTGACTCAGGGAGAGGGAGGTTTAAGGTAATGGAGATATTTGTGGTTTGCAGAGTGAATGAAGAAGCTAAGGAAGAAAGCAGAAGGAAATTTGTCAAGTTTTCATTCTTACCAATAATGGATCAAAATGTTCATGATCAACATGAACCCTATCCAGTACTTGTTATGTCTTGTCTCTTTGGAAACAGGTTTGCTGACATCTCATTGTCGTTTTCATGTGTATTGGTCTAATGACTAGTGATGTTGACAACTTGGTTTAAAGCTGTGGACTTTCTGAAGTCGTTTTTTTTTTTTTTTTTTTTTTTTTGAGAAATGTCTATTGAAATCCTTTGGCCATTTAACTATTGTGTTGCTTAAGTTCTTAACGGAATTGAGGTGGTGATTCCTTATGAGATGTATGACTTGCAAACACTCCCTCCCTATCTGTGGAGTGTCTCCATTTAGCTGAGGATTTCCTGCTGTGCAGAAGCTTTTAAGCTCCATGCAATGCCACTTGCCTCTGTTTTCACTGTTGTGGCTTGTGCTTTTTGCATCATAGTCAAACAATCATTGCCCAAACTGGTGTCAAAAAACCTTCCACTTGCTTTCCTTTTGTAGGCTTATGGTGTCAGGTCTTACACTTAAGTCTTTAATTCATTTTTAGTTGATTTTTGTGAATGGCTTGAGTTAAGGTCCTGATTTTATTCTCCTGTAGAGGATTAGGTGTTTTCTCTAACACTATTTATTGAAGAAACAAACCATTCTCCCACTGTGAATCTTGGAGGATACAATGAATGTTTCTATAAACAATCAAAACTAGACTTGTCAATCCCACCTCTGACAGGACATATCTAAAAGCAAAATCAGAATCTTGAAAAGATACTGGGCTCTCATGTTCATTTTAGCACCAATTACAAGACTAAGTGTCTGTGGTGGATGGATGAAGATGAAACACTTAAAGACCTATGGAATATGGCATTTCCATGTCGTAATAACTTAGAATTCTGTTGACTTGAGACACGACTGCTCTTGACAGCACTGATCTATTTCCAAGAGGATGATGGGCAGTGAAGACACTTTATATGGAGCTTGTTTTCTTCTTGGCAAAACTGGTTTACTGGACAAAGAACTGCCCTTGCCTAGACTTCTGACAGTAAGCACGCTGTCCAGTATGGACAAGCAGGATACAAGGAAAAATGACTGCTGAACCTTGCCAAGACAGAGTAGGACAGTCTTTCAAATTTTTCTGCTTCTGAAAATAGTCTGTCATGTATTCTAGGCCTATAGCTAAAGCTGGATGCCCCAAATGGTGTAGAAAAACATTGGGTGAATGTCTAGTCAACCAGCTGTTTCTGTCATTTCTTGCATCTTTCAGAAGACATTTGCTTGCACTTTCACCTTACTTAGTAATATTATTTTCCTTTTCAGGTCTTTGATGGTATTGAAGAAATAACAGTTATAGTTATAATCTTAACTAAGGGCATATTAGGTACAAGACTTGGACTCTTCAGGCTAGGACAGCTATTGGAGCATTACCTATGGCCTGGACATTTAGAATGTGTTTCTTGATGTTCCTGTTGGTTGTAGTTTCATTTTTGTTCATGTTATTAGCCTGTCTTTCTTTTAGACAATATTTGATAATTCTTATTATATATAGTTTATGTTAGGATTAGAACCTTCTTAATTAGAAAAAAAGGGGAAATGTCATGAGAGCTTGATCTGTTTAGCCAATGATTTTTGGGGTGACCTGGGATGGGTGTGTTTTCTCTGGAGATGTGCCTGAATAAGGTGGAGGAGAAGGGTCACATGCTCTCTCTTGGTTGTAGGGGTTAGAGCAGGCGGCAGAGAGTCAGCTGTGGTTGGTCCTCTTCACCCCTGGGTGGAACAACAGAAGAGCGGCAACTGGATGAGCAGCAGTGTTTGCCTTGTTCTGTATTCGTGTCTGTTTTTCCAATACACCCGTAATATATTCTTAAATAGAAAAAAAGATGAATGAACACACACACACACACACCCTTAACATTCAGTCTTTAAAAACAAGTTTGCAAAAACGTAGACCAGTCTGCAGTGAATCATGCAGAGGAACATCTCCCAGATATACTTTCACTTAATATGGAATCTAAAATGTCAAGTTTGTAGAGACAGAGAGCAGAGCTGTACGGCCACTGTTAACAGTACTAAATATTATACTTGAAATTTGATTAAAAATATGTATAGTTTATTTTTTTTGGGGGGATATAGGATCTTCTTGTTTATCCCTGGCTGTCCTTGAACTTAGTATGTAACCCAGGCTAGACACAAACTCACAAAGATCCATATGTCTCTGCATTCTGGTACTGAGATTAAAGATGTATGTCACCATAATAGTCATGGGTACAATTTTATGAATAAAATATGATTTAATGGTAACAAGAAATTCAAAATTTATCTTCTTTTTTATTATTAAAAATTTCCACCTCCTCTCCACCTCCCTTTTCCCTCCCCCTTCCCCCACTCCCCATGCCCCATTCCCCTCCCCCTCCCTCTCCAGTCCAAAGAGCAGTCAGGGTTCCTTGCCCTGTGGGCAGTCCAAGGTCCTCCCCCTTCCATCCAGGTCTAGGAAGGTGAGAATCCAAACAGACTAGGCTCCCACAAAGCCAGAATATACCCAAGAGATGCCCTATTATATTACAAAAGTATTTGTTCAACTATGTTTATAGCAGCATTATTTGTAATAGCCAGAACCTGGAAACAACCTAGATGCCCTTCAATGGAAGAATGGATGAAGAAAGTGTGGAATATATACATATTAGAGTACTACTCAGCGGTAAAAAACAATGACTTCTTGAATTTTGCATGCAAATGGATGGAAATAGAAAACACTATCCTGAGTGAGGTAACCTAGACCCAAAAAGATGAACATGGGATGTACTCACTCATAATTGGTTTTTAGCCATAAAATTTATCTTCTTGATAGATAATTATTAGGCTTAAATTGAAAGACTTTATAGGCCTTAGATAACATTGTTCCAAAAATGACTTTGGTCTTAGCTAAACTATTTACTGTTCTATTTTTTGAAAGGTCATAACATTCTTAGCTGTTCTTGACCTTGATTCCTTATGGACAAAGAATTTTCAGAGAGTTCATTTGCTTTGTTTCTTCAAGACATCCCCTCTTTCATCAACTAACTTTGCTGTAAAGATAGATTACTGTTGAATGTAAGATTTACAGGTTTATTTTTCCAAAATTTTTCTTAGAACTACATTCCTGTACTCTCTCCATGAATTACAAAGTTGATGTTTTTATGTATTTCTAACACCAGAAAAATATCGAGACAGTTTGTTCCCTAAAATTTAAAATGTCATATATCAGTGTGTGGGAGGACACTGATGGTCAGCACTGCTTGCCAGTCTCACTGGGCTGGAGTGTGGATAGTATCATTCTGTGGGCACTTTGAGGGTGACTTTTTGAGGACAGTAATGTTTGGCTCATGCCAATGTGAGCCTCATCTAATTAGTTGAAGACGTAAATTACTCCCAGATACAGTGCAATGGAACTCCTTCATCTGGCTGCCCTTTTTCTTCAGACTAGAACTAGACATCATTTTCTTTGGGATCTCAGCCTGGTAGATTTAGGCTAAACTACCCTACTTATTACCCTGGTTCTCCAGCTGGTCAGCTATAGAACTTATGTCTCAGGCCACACAAGCATATGGGTCAGGTGCCTTTAATCCGTGTCTCTCCCATCTGCATCTCTTGACCTCTCAATCAATACAGGGCATCAGGTAGCTACATAGTGGTGGAAGCTCACTCATACCTTGCTAGGTCAGGAAGCAGAGAGTTCAGATGGGCCATAATCTTATGGTATCTCCCTCAGTGAAGCACATCTTGAGCGGGACTTCATCTTCTAAAGTTTATCTAGCTTTCTACCTACTAGTCTACCTACCCATTTCTCTGTGTTTCAAATGGTCTTGTTTCACTGGAGAACCTTAACTTACACAGATGTGAAATGAATATTAAGTATTGAAAATGTCACATTATGAGCTCAATTGGGAGAGTGCACACCTAGCATTCATGATGCCCTTGGTTTAATATCAGGCACTATATAAATTGGGCATGATGGCACATACCTGTAATTCTAGCACTAGAGAGATGGGCTCAGAAGGAGCAGAAATTCAAGATTTGGCTGGAGAGGTGACTCAGCAGTTAAGAGCACCATTTGCTCTTGCAGAGGACATTTGTTCACTTTATAGAACGCACATGACAGCTCACAACCATCTGTACCTCCATTTCCAGGAGACCCAATGTCTTTTTCTGATCTTTACAAGGTGCACATAGAACACATATATCTGATAAAACGCTTATGCACATTAAGCAATAAGTCTAAAAATGATTAAATATGAGAAATTCAAGGTCATCTGTAGAAGGAGCTGCGGGCTGCATTCCTGCCACCCAGCTCCTGGCCGCCTGGCTAGCTTATGCCCCCAAATAACAACACACAAACTGTATTCATATAAACACTGCTTGGCCCATTAGTTCTAGCCTCTTAAAGGCTAATTCTCACATCTTGCCTAACCCATATTTAGTAATCTGTGTAGCACCAGTCTTACCGGGAAAGATTCAGCATGTCTGACCTGGCGGCTTGCTTCATCGTGTCTGCCCTGGAGAGGAGCAGCATGGTGTCTGCCTCACTTCCTCCCATCATTCTGTTCTGTTTTCCCTGCCTACCTATGTTCTGACCTACCAGGCCAAGCAGTTTTCTTTATTAATCAACCAATGAAACAACAGATAGAGAAAGACCCTTCTACATCAGTCATCCACAGCTAAATAATATGGTGAGGCAAACCTGAAATAAATGAGACCCTAGCTCAACAAAAGAGAAAGAATTTAAAAAGGAGAAAAGGAGGAGAAAAAGGAAAACATTACACTGTACTTAACGAATATGTATATTGCTATACATTAAAAAAATTCAAAGAAGGATCAAGGAGAAATTTTAAGTATTGATTTGTTTTTTGTATGCTGTATACATGTAATTAATTATCACATGGCACCCTGTAGAATTAAAGTAATAATTAATAAAAAATAAAAGTATAGTGCTCATAAAAATCTGTTTTTTTTTTTTAGGAGCAGAGGGCAGGAAATGACAGGTATCTATGGAAACAGCTGGAACACAATCTATTTTATAAATCCAATTTTTGGCATATGTATTCAGTGGTTTGCATTAAATTATGGTAGTTGCTTATGTTTTCAAATTGAACTTTCATTTGTTTATTTGGAAAATGCAAAGGTTATGCATAAATATATGTTATGATTATAAAATTTACCGTGCTACTGACCTGTTCAGTATGTCTCATCATTTATGATTGCTTCAGATAAATAAAGATGATTATTTTGATAAGAACTATGTTTTATTTTTTCTAGTCTTTATAGCATTTATTTCCCCTAAGGTCATGGTATGCATTCAACACTCATTGTAAACTGCTTCAGTTTCCATGATATTGGATCAGATATCCATGAGGCTGTAATGTTGTTCTTATGGTGTAGATACAGAATGTCCCCCAAAATAATCTGCTAAAAGTTTGGCTTAGTACATAGGCTCTGTACTATGGACTTTTAGGAAATAAGCTCTACTTAGAAAAAGTACATCTTCAGAATCATGTCCTTCAAAAGGGCTACTGGAATCTCGACCCATTCCTTTCTTCTGTTTTGCCTCTGGGTACCATGAGATGAGCAGCCCCCTCTGTCATGTGTTCCTCTGCAGTGATGCTCTTCATCATAGGCCAGAATCCAATAGAACTAATTGGTGGTGCACTAAGATCACTGAAAGCATAAGCCAAAATTTTCTTCTTTAAACTATTTTCTGCTGCATTTTATAATAGCAGTAGAAATCTGATACAAGTGTCTTTCTTAATATTCTTTTTAACCAGTTATAGTTTGATAGTAATTTTAATACTTTGCATAAACAACTTGTAATAGAATTTGTCAGGCATGAAAGATGTTATTCAGTGAGTAGGTAGTTTGACAAATCAGAAGTCTGAAGGTCAGTTTTAATATAAACATTTTCAAATAGATAATAACTTTGCAAATTGTTCATCTGACCCATCTTCTTGTGGTCTACAGATTTCATGTTGAGTTGATTCTTTCACTGATGATGAACTGAGGTATCAGTACAGAAAGGAATAGATGACTGATATCACAAACACAGAATTATAGATAATTCAGGTGCTATGTGTTGTTTTTATTTTAATTTACTTAATTATTTAGGTTTTTTTGCACTTCGTTTCTCTGAGTAGTCCTGGCTGTCCTAGAATTTGCTTTGTAGGTCAGGCTGGCCTTGAACTAGCGGAGATCGGGCTGCCTCTGCTGCTTTAGTGCTGGGGTTAAAGGTGTGTGTCACCAATGCCAGGCCTCTTGTTTTTATTTTTATATTTTGTCCCATGAGTTCTTTTATTACCTAATTAAAAATGTTTAAGGCATAGAGAAATCATGTTACAAAAATTTAAGAAACTACACACAAAAAAATTTATCTTTACTCTTTCCCTTCATTTCCCTGCAATTTTGTTTTTAAATTTTAGTTCCAATCATAAATACTATGGACTGAATTGTCTTATCTCTCAATTCATGCTGAAGACCTAACCTACAGTGTGGCTGTCATTGCAGACTGGCTTATAAAGATATGATTAAAGTTAAAGAGTCATGTGTGTAGTGTCCTAATCCATTATGACTCACATCTTTTATTAGGGGAAAAGCCACACAAGGTCTTATGCGATGTAAAGATACAGCTAGAAGGCAGTCATCTGAAAACTAAGCAGAGAGGTGTTAAACTACCTTCTCTGGTACCTTGATCTTGGGTCCCTAGCCCCCAGGACGTGGAGAAATAAACTTCAGTTGACTACAGCACAGAGTATGATGTTTTGTTATGGGGATGCAAGGAGACTAATAGACTAGGCAAATATTTTTCAAACTGTCTCTCTTCAGGTAAAATACGATATTCCTTGGTAATTTAATATCTCAGCAGAAAAAAAAACAGGGTAGCAAAGCTGTATCTACTCACAGTGGCATGGCTGTTGGCGTTGAAACGTTATAGGTCTTACCGCCTCTGTTGTTTCTTGATGCCATTTATTTGACTTTGCTTACACCATTACTCACGATGCTACATCATCCGTCTTGCCCCCTGTGAAAGCGGCTTCCCAGGATGCTGAAGGTTGTTTCTGTGTTTCCATAATAAGACCCCAAGTGCAAGTCTTGCTCACTGTGTGAAGGAAATATGATTCACACCCAATCTATTTTCTGGACATGCTAAATTTATCTTTTCAAACCTTATAGTATACACATAGAGCTACATACCTTCTGTCCATGTCTCATTTAAATTCTTTAGGTGCCAGTCATTGCATTTCCTGACTCTGTGGGCACCCGGCATGTATGTGGTACACAGGCATACATATAGGCAAAATGTTCAGATATGCAAGATAAAAATAAACAAGGAAAAAGACACTTAAAGGACTATTAAAAAGAAATAGTTTTAAGGTATTAAAAAGGGCATAAAACTGTGAAATACAGATATAGTGGCTTCCTTGTGTCTAAGGATGATAACAGTCCTTTACAAAATGCAAATTATTATCTGTCTTGTAAGTGATTAAACAGATGTCTTTTTGTAATTTCTTTTGGTTGTTAGGATTCAGGCATTATTCTGGCCCTTGTCACTTGGCAGGACGCACCTAGGCAGTACCCTGGCAAGCCCAGCGTCCTATAGCTGCTATATCACTATGAAGTCTGTACCCAGATGCAGACGGTCCCTTTAAGAGACAAGCTCCTCTTACTCCCAAGTTCTCTCTTTCCCACTGCTGTTTTGAAGAGTCAGGCTGGTCCTTGCCTCGTCTTCCTCTTCCTCTCTGTATGTCTTTTTCTATTATATCCCCCCCCCACTCAGTTTATCTCAGTAAAACTTCCACGTAAGCTCTGCTTGCATGGCCTGTCTGCCCTTCACCCTCTGTGTGCTCTCACTGGCCACATGGCCCCTTGGCCTACCAAGGTTCCTCTCCCGCTGTCACTTAGTTTTCAAGGATGTTTGATTGGTGTTTCCTTTTCCAATGTAAGCAGGTTTTGAACTTGAGTTTATATAACATGAAAATTCTTCCCTACTAGGCCCGAATTAAGCAATTACTTGATGCAGTCATATTATTTTCTTCTACAAAACCCACCATCTTTCTGTATCGTCTTTCTTTACGAAGTAGAAAATGCTAGTACTAACATTTATTTAATCTGGTAATATGTCCATAGAAACATAAGGGTCCTAAATTTCTTGTCACTGCAGTTATATGGAGAGTTTCAGCTCTGGTGAGAATGGTTCAACTCCATTACCTAAAGTGTAGTGATGGTTAATACTACCTGTCAACGTGAACAGACCATGAAGTACCCAACCATTTGGTCAAATATTATTCTGGTTACATCTCTGAATGTGTTCACGGAAATAATTAGTTTTCAGACCAATTGATTGAGTAAAGTAATTGCATACCTTGAAGTGGGCAGGTCTCACCCAACCAGTCAAAGACCTGAAGGAGAAAAAAGCTTTACTCCTACCTAAATAAGAAAAACATCTCCTGCCTGGGTGTTTGAACACAGGCATCACTTTTCCTTCATCCCATTGTGGCTAAAGATAGCTCTTCTTTTGTTCCGAGCCCATTAACTTTCCAAACAGACTATGTACCGCCAGCTGCCTTGACTCTCGGGCTATGGACAGATTGGAATTTCGCCATTGACTCTACTGGCTCTGAGGCTTGCTGGCAGAGTGTCTTGAGCCTCAGCTCTGAAATTATAAGTCAGTGTTTACACACATACACAAACACAAACACACAGAGAGAGAGAGAGCACAAACACACATACGTGCTATTGGCTTTATTTCTCTGGAGATCCCCGACTGAACTTCAGATTTTGGTATTGAGAGTCACTCTAAAGGAATTTAAGACTATGTTTCCTAAATTGGTTCTGGGATTCTAATGAGATCTCTAATCTAATTATATTTAAAGATGCTAATGACTTCATTTATAGTAGTGAAGAGACCCACCAAACCATAAAGTTGGCACGAGTAGCAGGAATATCAAGTGCGAGCAGCACACACATGATCGTGTTGGAGCAGGTCTTAAATGTGCAGAGGAGCTACACTAGAAAGTGGTCCATGGGCTCCGCCATGGCTACATTGCCTTCTCTCTTCCAGTCTTCACCATGCCCGCAACAGAGGTTGACAGAGAAGACTTGAGCCTGGTTTATAATATTCTGCAGGATATATAGGCACCACCCCAAAGTGGACAGCAGAAGTTCTTCAGCCTTGGGAATATCCCTGAAGCTTGGTGGCATAAGAAAATTCTTGCAATGAGCAGAGCTTTAAGCACTGAGCCTGGTAGTTCCCTTTGCTTGTAAAGAAAAAGGATAAGATATGTGATTACCTAACAGTTCGAGGGCTGTAGCAAATCATTTGGCTGAGTAATCAGGAACTTCGAAGTAAAATTATTTAAAATTTTGTGACAGAGAACATGGAAAAAGAGATTTTTGGGTAGATCTACTTGGATGGACAAAACTACAAATATATTGTGTTTCACGTGAATGCTCACCAAATGATGTTATTAGCAGACAGGTGGCTTAAGAGTGATCTAGAGAGGGCAACCAATTTTGTAGGTCCTGGTTAGTTTCTTTCTGCAGCTACCTTAGCACTGCCTTGTGTGCTAATAAACAATGTGATCATGTTACCAGGTAAGGAGGTTATAGCAGGGCTCAGCAGCATGGTAGACTTCAGCCTACCATGGCCAGGATAGCTTCAGGGACCACTGAGTGACTAACCTGCTAGCGGTGTAGACAAACAGGATCTCTACCAAAGCATCATTCTCCAGAGTTTAGCCAGCTGCCTACCTGGTGGCAGATTGATGACGTTGAATCAGTGTCATCACAGAAATTGAAATATCTTATTCTTATATTGTTAGGCACATGCCGTGGATACATACTTGTCTCTTCTGTTTTTTTTTTAATGAAGAATCCCATGCACAGACTCACAGAATGTTACCTCATATACATATGTAGTATCATATACAAGGCATTACATTTGACCAGAAATCTCACTTTATAAGAAAAAAAATACAGTGCTGAGATAGTGCTCATCAAATTCAATCATCATACCATGATCTCTGCTATCCAGAGGTAGCTGGTTTGATAGAGCAATGGAATGACATTTTAAAGATGCAGTTACAATGACATATAAGTGACGATATCTTGGAGCATAAGGATACATTCTCTATAAGGCTGAGTATTCACTGGATTAGTCTTTAGTGTGATCCTTTCTCTCCTATATTCGGGTTTCATAGGACCAGGATTTCAGGGACAGGAGTGGAAAATTACTACTCAGCATTAGTGACCTACTAAAAAAAGTTTGTTCCTAGGACCTTAGACAATTTTTTTTGGCTTATACATCTTGGTTCTAAACAAAACAATGCTTCTACTAGAGACACACAAATTTTTCTACTAGACTGAAAGTTATGATGGCTGCTAAAATACTTTCTTTATAACTGAACCAGTAATCAAAAATGTTAAGCTTACTGGCTGGGGTGGTTGTTCCTGAATATCAAAATGAAAGTGAATTCTATTCAACAGTGAAGGTAAGGAAGACCATGTATGGAACACAGTACATCAATTAAGGCATCTCTTAGAGTTATATGCTCTGTGATTATGTCAGTGGGTTATTATAAGACAATCCTGGCAGGATTGCTAGTGTTCATTTGGGCTATTTAAAATCCTGTTTAAAAACCATGGCTGGTTGAGATCCTTGCTGAAGACAAATGGGAACACAGACTGATTTGTGGAAGATAGAAGCACAGGCATGCTATGTTTTCGTTATGGCTTTGATTCAGTTTGAGCATATCCCCCAGGATTCATGTGGTGAAGCTCTGCCCGCGTGATGATGTTGAAGACGACACTTTAAGAAGTGGACCTCATGGGAGGTTGACAGGTTGCTGAGCTGTCGTCTCGGTAAATGATCAACCCTGAGTCTGTTGAATGAGTTTGGTCTTGCAGGAGTGATTGTGAAGTGAGGCAAACCCATATGCTTGGAATCTCCTGCACCTGGTCATTTCCCTTTCTGCTCCTCCGTCAAGCTATTGTTTAGCCAGTTTCCTTTAACAGAGGCCAAGCATATGAAATTGCCCTCTCTTGGACTTTTCGCTTGAGCATCTAAACAATCAAACATACACATACAATATTCTCTGTATGACTTCAGTGAATAAGCATGAATTCAAGTATTTTCTTAATGTAACATAAAGTGGACAAACTTTATTATTTCTAACAAAATAGGAGTGGAATTGTCATGAATATTCCCTACTTGATTTAACTATTTGTGTGTAATATCTTTGTTTGCTTTACACCACTACTCACTTATCATAAGATACAATGGTTTTTAGGTCACATTTTTAAAGTACTGTTTGTTTTACACCATAGCATGTCAGTTACGGGAGCAGTAGAAAAATATCACTGAAAAATTTTATACCATCTTTTAGGGAAAGGTTTATGTGTTATATGTTTTTCATTCTCTTTATTTGGAGATTAGGTATGGTTTAAGAAAATGCTATGGGCTCCAAGTGAACAAGGGGGTGGACATGTGAGGGTAATTATGTCAGCTTGACTGAGCCATAGGGTTCTCTGACACTCAGGTAAATATTCTACATAGGTCTGTAAGGGGGTTTTGGAAGATATTAACATGCAAAGTGACAGACGGAGTAAAGCAGATTGCCTGATCTAATTTAGGCATTTCTCCTCTAAATAGTTTAAGACCCAACTTGAACACAGTGATGAAGCCTGCCCTCAGTAAGGGAGATCCCTTCCACCAGACTTTTTGGGCTGTAGTTGGATTCCAGCCTTCACTTCCTTTGCCTCGGGTCTGTTGTCTGCTAAGATGAAAACTGCCTCTCCTCTTTATCAGGCCTATTGGTTGGGAGGGGAAGTATATGTGCTATGTGCCTTAAATTAATGCAGTAGAAGACTGCTAGGTGCCCCTTCTTCATATTGGTGTATCTATGTATTTACATGTCCGGTTGTCTGGTTTACGGCCATCTCTCTTCTTTACTGTTTCTTCTGCTTCTCTAAGACAGCACTCTTTGCTATGTCAACTTGTCTTTAGAAATAAGGAAAGCAATTGCACTGTGGTAGATCCTCAGTGAACACTTTTTGAATGACTCTGGCTTACTGCATTATTATCTAAGTGCATTCTACCTACACTCTGTAGTCCACTGAAATCATTTGCAGAAGAGTTCCGTAAGTAATGTTAGTTAAATTACACCTCTTTTAAATGTATGAATACTTATAATTTAACATTGTGTTTGAGAAGTTCCATACATAAGGAAGTGGTTTAATTCAGTTGGTACTGTAATTTAACATTTACTAGGCTATTTAAAATGAAGATGATGGTTCATACAAGATGTTCTATGAAGTAGTGCATTAATGAATTAAGCACAAACTCCTGCTATATATGATTTTGAAAGTTCTGAAAGAATTTCAAGCAGTTAAAATGTGTTATATCAGTTATGATATAATTTCTACTTGTATTATCTTAACTATCCCTCTATGCATTAATACTCATTTTACAGTATTTTCAAACTGGAAAAGAGCCCAGGGCCTTTGCACCACTTTTCCTGTGTTCTTAGACTGTTCTTGGCTCAACTCACTACATGTTGAAGACCCTCTGGCCTGTTGTTTCCTGAGGAAAAAAGTTTCTCGCTTGTTGATCCTTGTTAGTTACATGAAACTTAACCTGTAGATTGCTTTGTCTAATGCTTATCTTTCTCATTAGACAACACCAGTCATGAACATTTTGCTGAGCATTTTTGCTGTCTTCTATTCTACAGCAGAAGCATAACAGAGACAGATATGTTTATGTGATTACTATTTCTTTTCTTTACATAGTAATTGGCATAAAGTCAGGGATTTGTAGGTGTTTGTTTTTTGTTGTTTTTACATAACACATCAGTGAAATAAACAGCATTGAATTTGTTTAAAAAACAAGAAAACTAGTTATCTGGTTTGTGGATGAATACTTGATTCCTTTTATATCCCTTCTATTATTATGATATATAAATAAATATTATTTATTAGAACAACTTAACTGGATGAATACTAGAAAATAGGGTTTTCTGTTGCTGCCTTGGGTTATTTTAGTTCTACAGATGGAAGCCTGAAAAGAGAAAAATAAAGCAAAACGAATTGTCTGGTTTATCTTCTTGGTTTATAGCATAGCAGAATGGAATGTCACCAGAACAGAATTTAAATATAAATCTGAGCTTTAGGAGCTTCTTCCTATTCTATTTCTATAATCAGAAATTCCTCTATGGTACTGAACGGTCGGGAAGTAGAAAATAATTCAGAGGTGTAGGTATTTGATTACTTTATCAAATATTTATTGAAACTCCAAGGAATTTTGTAGTGCTCAGATGGATTGAATATCACTGTGGACATCAAAGGCACAAAGGACTATGGATTATTTGTCATTATTAAGAGTTAGAGCAATAAAGACAAGAAAGTACCAAGGGACTCATACAATTATTTCCTTCCTTCCTTCCTTCCTTCCTTCCTTCCTTCCTTCCTTCCTTCCTTCCTTCCTTCCTTCCTTTCTCTCCCCCCCCATCTTTAAGCCCCAGAAAACTCACCATCTCTGAGGGAGATGCAGCATACAATGGGTTAGTTCTTGCTAGCATCGGAAACCTTGAACCCAGTGAGTTGTGGCTTTGTTCTCATCAGCACAGCTTACAGGTTCAGCTGGAAATAGCCCTGGATCTGCTGACCTGTGCTTTCTCTGTGGTGAGAGTCTTTCTTCCTTTCCCTCCCTGTCTCTGATCAGCTTGCTTCTTCAGAAAATACTTTAGCCTAAAAGTTTAGACAAAAAGAGTTCAGCAGCTTTTATTTCAAGATGTATGTCTTTGGGTAAAAATAAAAGACTTAGAGGAGGATTTTACTTTCATCAGGGAAGTTTTTTTGACGCAGCTGGGAAAGTGGAGAATGGATGAGAGTAGGGGCAGATGCCATGTCTTGGGCCTAAAAGCAATCATTGGGAATGAGTGCAACTCAATAATGATGTCTAAAGCAATTTCTAAGACTCAAGATGAGTGAAGTGCAAAGAGAATATGAAAAGATATATACGCAAAAGAGGTTAAAGACAATCTGTTCCCCATTTCTCATTTCTTTCCTTAAAAATCTTTGAGGCTTTTAGACAGCTGGCCGTTCTAAATGTTCCGTGTACAAAGACATAGCCTCTTCTCCAAGGAGTTCCTTTGTCTGAGGCTTGAGGACAGATAGTTTATTACTGTTTTGCTCTAAATTACAGCTTCTTATCTGAGTTCATTCATGAAGCAACTTTTGGTTTGCACGTGCTTAATGCTTGTTATCACAACTGATGTCTCATTATCGGCTCAGAGATAATTAAAGTCTTTAAGAGAGTTTCCATTGCTTGTCAAAGTCATCTGTTCTTTTCATAAACACGAGCTCTGGCTATATGATAGGCACCGATCTGTACTGGCTGTTCTACACCAAATAAAAAAGACAGAAGGCCTGCACTCCTGGAGCAAGAGAGAAAAAAATATACAAATCAATCAGGAAAGAGAGGTCTAAAAAGAGAGGTAGACACTGACTGAAACACAGATTTCTATAGTGAAGAAGTAAAGAAGGTTAAGCAGGTGACTTAGCCATGTGACAAGATTATATTCAGGCCGGGCGGTGGTGGCGCACGCCTTTAATCCCAGCACTCGGGTGGCAGAGGCAGGTGGATCTCTGTGAGTTCGAGACCAGCCTGGTCTACAGAGCTAGTTCCAGGACAGGCTCCAAAGCCACAGAGAAACCCTGTCTCGAAAAACCAAAAAAAAAAAAAAAGATTATATTCATTGAGGTGACAAAACTCTGAGTATGTAAGGGTGTTTCTAGAGGTATTTCAATAGAGTGGGAGGTGCACTCTACATTGTAGTACCATTCCATGGTGGGCTGTGGACTGAGTAAAAAGGAGAAAGTGAGCTGAGTACCAGCCTTTATTTCTTTCTGTTTCCTGAATACATAGTCAATGTTATCAGTTGACTCAAAATTATGCCCCCGTTCCTTCTCCGGATGACAGCCTTTCATCTGTGGGTCACAGTAGACCTTTTCTTTCTTAAACTAAGTCTTTGCAAGTTTTTTGCTTGTTTTGTCATAAGAAAAGTAAGAAAAACAGTAAATAGCTCAAGAGCAGCCATTAAAGAAAATCGAACAGCTGATGCCATGGTCAAGAAGTGGGGCTGTTCCTATTTTCTTTGAGGAGCACAGACCATGCCGGTTCATATGGGGTAGTATGCATGAAGATTTGCTGGAAGAGATGAAGTCAGCCATAGCATGGTCTTGTGTTGGGTCTTGAGGCAATTGGGAGCTATTATATTTCATTCATCTACAGAGATTAAGACATTTCCCAGATTACTAACTGATGGCTATCCCCAGTCACTGTTGCATTTGGAAGCTATCATCAGCATCTAGAATGGGACCCCACAGTAAGTAGTAGGAAGCCATGCTCTAAACAGTATAATGGAACGTTCATTTTTAGAAGTTCCCTCTAGGACACACTTAGTGAATTTTCTGAAGAGGGGAGAGAACAGACGTTACAGCAGTGACAAAACTCTAGACAACAAGAGGGTGTGAACTACATGGACGTATTTTACACTCTGCAAGGTTTCTGTCCCACCTGGTTCTGCAGCCATTAAGTCCCAAAGAATCACACAGATGTCTACATTAATTATAAACTTATTGGTCTGTTAGTTCAGGCTTCTTATTAACCCTTATAACTTGTATTAGTCCATAATTCTTGTCTGTGTTAATCATGTGGCTTGGTACCTTTTTCAGTGAGGCAGTCACATCTTACTATCTTGCTTCCTCTGTGGCTGGGTCATGACTGTAGACTGAATCTTTCCTCTTCCCAGAATTCTTGTTGCCCTGCCTCTATTTTCTGCCTGGTCACCCTGCCTATACTTCCTGCCTGGCTACTGGCCAATCAGCATTTTATTAAAATGCAATTGACAGGGTACAGACCCTTGTCCACAGCCCCTCCCCCCCGCCATTTTAAAAACAAAAATTCTGAATTGAATCTTCTTTGGTTATCTTTTCTCCTGACCATTATCCCTAACATCTCATAACCAACATTCTAAAGAAAGATAAACATCCATAATCCGTATTTTTGGGAATGTGGGCATAGTATTCCAGGCTACTTACTGCTGATTGGGGGTCCTGATAATCTTATGGGGACCTAAAGAAAATTTAGAATTATGATCAAGTCTTGACTGGAATATTCTTTGAGGCTTGATCATCTCAGCCAGCAGTCTTTGAACTGTTCTGGATGTAGAACTCAGACATCTGGGCCATTCCTCCTATCAGAGATTTCTCAGGGGGTCTTCCTCGATCAAACCTGATTTTTCTTAACTCAGAATGAATCCATAGTCCCTCATTTCCTGTGGAAACAAAAGCAAAACCTCTTCTCCAAAGTAACATATCTTTTGAATTAAAATTTAAAGTCAAAGCATTTTTTTTTTTTTTAGCCAGTCTTGCACTTTATTGCCCTTCCATTAGGCCTTGACCGCATACTTGCATACTTGCGTAGCGGGTACAGTCTCTCCTTTCGCTGCTGCTTCTTTGTCTTCAGCTTCTCTGCGTGCTTGGTGAGCTGCTGGCGCATGGCTCTAGTTTTCTTGGGTCGCAGGTCCAGAGGCTTGTACTTCTTGCCCTTGTAGAATTTCCTGAGGTTTTCCTTTTGAGTCTGGTTAATGACAGTGAGAACACGGGCGATGGATTTACGGACAACTCGTATCTTGGAGAGCTTGGACGCAGCGCCGCCTGTCACCTTGGCGACGCGAAGCTGGGATAGCTCCACTTTCAAATCGTCCAGTTGTTTTAGCAGCTCCTCCTTCTTCTTGCTGCGCAGGTCCTGAGCCTTAATCTTGGCCATGGCTGCGTTGCTCACCGTTGAGGCCGCCTGGTCCGAGAGATAGCCAAAGCATTTTCTTTATGGATTAATCCAGCAGCATTTATAATCAAATGTCTTTTAGCAGTTTTTGCTCCTTCCTCAGTCATCAAACAATTTAAAGACAATACAATAACACACAGTATCCAGACTCTGTATTTTCCATCTTTACATGGCTTTATTTTAAGCTCTATTTCTTTTATTTTTATTTTTAATTTTTGGCTTTTTGAGACAGGGTTTCTTTGTGTATTATTGACTATCCTGGAATTCACTCTGTAGCACAGGTTGTCCTTAACTTACAGAGACCCACCTGCCTCTGCCTCTTAAGTACTGGGAATAAAAGTGTGTGCCAGCACACTTTGAACTCACAGAGATCTGTTTGCCTCTGCCTCCCAAGTGTTGGGTTTAAAGGTGTGTGCCACCATACCCAATTATTCTCTTTTCTTTTAAGTACTTTATCCTTTTTTCTCCTAAGCCTACATTTTTTTTAAAACACACAGTAAACTATTTTTAGAGGTTTTCTTTGTTTTTGATTCTACCTTTACTGTATAGCTCTCTTTTTCTGACCACAAGTGTCTTTAATTTGCTAAGTGATATGGCTAGGATTAAAGCCATGGCTTTGATGGATGGCCAGATATAGCCCATTCCTTAGCTTTTTCTGAGAGTCTAGCCTCATGGCAGAGGTACTGGCCAGAGCTGTGTTCATTTGCCATAACTCTATGGTGTTTTAAGGTCCCTGCTACCCCCAAAAAGTATGCAGTCAGCTTTTCATCAACACCATTTAAGCATTTCATGGCAGGACCTCTTAAAAGACTTGCAAGGTTTTGCAGCTAAAGCTGAGTCAGGAAGCCTCTCTTAAATGAAAGCACTTGCCTCTAGGAAGCAGAGGCCACCTGAGAAAGTGCTGCTATCAAGAAGCCATGCTTAACTCTATTCTTTTCTGCCTAGAATTACTTCCCAAGCTCTCTCAGGCTTTTAAGTGAATTTGGTTAGCCCCATGTTGGGTGGCATTTGTCGACCAAGGTTTCTGTCCCACTCTATTCCACAGCTGTTAAGTCCCAAAGAACCATACAGTGGTCTACATAAATTATAAACTGATTGGCCTGTTAGCTCAGGTGTCTTATTAACTCTTATATTAGCCCATAATTCTTGTCTGTGTTAGCCACATGACTTGGTACCTTTTTTGGTGAGGCAATCACATCTTGCTATTTTGCTTCCTCTGTGGCTGGGTCATGACTGCAGACTGAATCTTTCTTCTTCCCAGAATTTTTGTTTCCCCACCTCTACTTCCTGTCTTGTTGCCCCACCTATACTTCTTGCCTGGCTACTGGCCAATCAGCATTTTATTAAAATACAATTGACAGGGTACAGACCATTGACCCAGAGCAGTTACAAACTCCATTATGGATTGATGTGGGAGTGTCATATATCAATCTGTTGATTTCACTGGTTAAGTAATAAAGGAACTGCTTGGCCCTCATAGGTTAAAACATAGGTGGGAGGAGTAAACAGAATAGCATACTGGGAGGAAGAGGAAGAGAGCTCAGACTCGACAGCTCTGCTCTTGAGAGCAGAGAAGCCATGCTCCAGTCTCCCGGACAGACGTGAGCGATGAAGCTCCAATCCAAGACGGACGTAGGCTAGAATCTTCCCGGTAAGCGCACCTTGGGGTGCTTACACAGATGATTAGAAATGGGCTAGTCCAGGTGTGAGAGTTAGCCGAGAAGAGGCTAGATATAATGGGCAAGCAGTATTTAAATGAATACAGTTTGTGTGTTGTTATTTCGGGCATAAGCTAGCCGAGCAAGCGGCCAGGAGCCGGGGTGCTGGGGACGCAGCTGCGGCCGCTCCCTATTTCAACAATGGATGCTTCTCTGAAGTAAGTTGCTTGTATAACCTACAAGGCATGTGAGCTAGTCTGTCCAGATGCTTTGATCATTACCATAGATGTGATGGTTTAAAATAAAGGGAGACGTTAGTAGAGGAAGATTCTTGTAATATTCTCTTTTTACTCCACGTGACTATCAAGTTTTATTCAGCTGCAGAACTCCATGAAGTCATACATTAATGATACCATCTCTTGTTCATTTGCATTTTGTATTTCAGTGTTAACTAGGTAAGCATCCACTCTCAAGTGAGACTGAAGTATTTAAACCTGAAGGGGCCTTGCTGACTCGTATTTCTTATTCACTTGTTGCAGGATGGTGCAGGTGATCAGGGCATTTATATCTTAGGGGCTTTTTAACTGCGCCGCCCAAGAGTCCCTTCTGTTTGTATTAGCTTTTAAAATAAAGACCTTTGCTGAACTCTACCATAATGATGGACTTGCAAAATATCTACATGAAGGTCAATTCCTCATGCTAGCATTGGACATAATGGGACTGAGGTCCTTGTGCAAGTAAAATAGATCTTTCATCTGGTCTCTTAGTCACTGTTCTTGCTGTGAAGAGACAATATGACCAAGGTAATTTATAAAAGAAAGCATTTTATTGAGAATTTGCTTACAGATTCAGAGGGTTAGTTCATGATCATCATGGTGGGGAATAAGGCAGCAAACAGTCATGGTACTGGAGCAGTATCTGAGAGCTCACATCTGATCCACAGGTAGCAATACATAGATCCCAACTGGGTTCTGGCTTGGACTTTTGAAAGCTCAAAGCTCATCTCTAGCAACACACCTCTTCCAAAAGGTCACATCTCCCAATTCTTCCTAAACTGTCTACCAGTTGAAAACCAAACAATCAAACACATTAGTCTATGGCGACCATTCTCATTCAAACTATCACACTTCGTAGGAAGGAAAATGGGGCAAGTATAAATTCAATAAAAGAGGAAAGAAATTGGTGATTTTGGAATCTTTTCAGTCTTTACTATTGACTTCATAATGTGATCTTACACTGTACTAATCCTGAAGTCTTTTTTTAAAATTTATTGAGCTCTACATTTTTCTCTGCTCCCCTCCCTGCCTCTTCCCTCTCCTTCAGCCATCTCCCAAGGTCCCCATGCTCCCAATTTACTCAGGAGATATTGTCTTTTTCTACTACCCATGTAGATTAGATCTATGTATGTCTCTCGTAGGGTCCTCATTGTTGTCTAGGTTCTCTGGGATTGTTATTTGTAGGCTGGTTTTCTTTGCTTTAATGTTTAAAACCATTTATGAGTGAGTATGGCCCTTAATTTTAGCTGTGTTTCCTCATATCCCTTCTGCACCCCACCTTGTCTCTCCTTCTCTACTTGATCCTCACATTCCAGTTCCTTCACCTTCATCCATCCATCACTATTTCTTTATTTTTTATTGATTTTTATTGAGCTCTATATTTTTCTCTGCTCCCCTCCTTTTTCAACCTCCCCCCAAGGTCCCTATGCTTCCAATTTACTCAGAAAATCTTGTCTTTTTCTACTTCCCATGTAGATTAGATCTATGTAAGTCTCTCTTAGTGTCCTCACTGTTGTCTAAATTCTTTGGGGTTATGAATTGTAGGCTGGTTTTCTTTGCTTTATGTTTAAAAACCACTTATGAGTGAGTTCATGTGATAATTGTATTTCTGTGTCTGGATTACCTCACTCAAAATAATGTTTTCTAGCTCCATCCATTTTCCTGAAAAACCCAAGACTTTGTTATTTTTTTCTGCTATGTAGTACTCCATTGTATAAATGAACCACATTCTCCTTATCCATTCTTTGGTCGAGGGACATTTAGGTTGTTTCCAAGTTCTGGCTATGACAAACAAAGCTGCTATAAACATAGTTGAGCACATGTCCTTATGGCATGATTGAGCATCCTTTGGATATACACCCAAAAGTGGTATTACTGGGTCTTGAGGAAGGTTGTTCCTAATTTTCTGAGAAATTGCCACACTGACATCCAAAGGGGTTGTACCAGCTTGCATTCTCACCAGCAATGCAGGAGTGTTCCCTTTACCCCGCAACCTCTCCAGCATAAGTTGTCATCAGTGTTTTTGATCTTGGACATTCTTATAGGTGTAAGGTGGAATCTCAGAGTTGTTTTGATTAGCATTTCTCTGATGACTAAGGATGTTGAACATTTCCTTAAGTGTTTTTCGACTATTTTAGATTTTTATATTGAGAGTTCTCTGTTTAGGTCTGTAATCCATCCATTTTTATTGGATTATTTGTTCTTTTGATGACTAATTTCTTGAGTTTTTTGTGTAAGTTGAAGATCAGACTCTCTGTCTGATGGGGTTAGTGAAGATCTTTGTTTTGTCTTGTTGACCATGTCCTTTGCTTTACAGAAGCTTTTCAGAGAAAACACAATGCTTTTAAAGATAGCAATTCTAAGGGATCAACTCACAGTGAGTATATTGCTACTATTTTATTGATCTATACCTTAAAGAGTACATTTTGCAAGGCCTGCCAACATTTGCTTGGCTCAGAAAATGGTACTTGGAGGGCAAGTTGAGTGCTAGTAAAGTCTGTGGTGCTAACGAAGACAATTTTTAGATGAATGATTCATCTCTCTTTTCAATTTAAACACTTTAAATTTTGTTTTTGAAGAGGTGTTTAGGCCCTCTACTTACCTTCTAATTCTCTGTGACAATCCAAATCATTAAGTGTCAGCCAATCAACCTAAGAGCAGTCTCAGACAGGATTACTTTCCTGTTTCATCCTCCACAACAAATTGTCCAAAAAAGCTTGAGAAAAAGGGGTGTGGAGACCGCTTTCCACTCAGTGGGCACAGAGATCCCAGTCTCTGTTTTTCCAGGCTCACAGCAGTTGCCTGCTGCAAATGCATCTTGTTGTAACAGGACAGTGTGAACAAAGATGCTTTACCAAACACATCTAGGCAAATATTACACCACAGGGCTTGTATTAATTGCCTTCCAGACCATATGCTCTGCTTAATCAAATGCATTGCCCTTGTGAAAATTGTTTTCCCTAATAAACTCAGTGTAGCCATATTTCATTTTCTTTCTAGGATTTATTCTAGGCACCCAGCCTAATTAGCCACACCAACACTTAATATATTAAAACAGTCTTGATTTCCTGGATTTTCTAGTGTTGAAACATGAATGTGGAGAACAATGGAGGTTTTTCTGAGAACTATTTATATTTTTTGTTCATTTGAATGCAATTTGGTAGGTTCTAGGAATGTGTTTTGTATCTATACTTTTGATTTTAAAGTTTATTCCTTGAGTTTATTAACTGTTTACCTTGCCAGTTACATAGAGGATTCCAAATGAATGAAAAACAGAAGCAGGATGTTTCACTTCAGTTTTCACACAGTGAAACAAAAAGCAGGTTTTTATTTGTTTGTTTTGTTTTGTTTTGTTTTGCTTTGTTTTTACTTCTATAGGAACAGAACTTGGAGCATGGAACCTCTGTGTTTGGATAATATTTAAGCTAATTTCTGATCTTATAAAATTTATAAGCATCAATGACACAGTTTCCCATGGTAAAAGACACACTGGCATGCCAGGTGGTGGTGGCACACTCCTTTAATCCCAGCACTCTGGAGGCAGAGGCAGGCAGATCTCTGTGAGTTCGAGGCCAGCCTGGTTTACAAGAGCTAGTTCCAGGACAGACTTCATAGCTACAAAGAAACCCTGTTTTGAAAAATCAATCAATCAATCAATCAATCAATCAGTCAATCAAAAGAGATGCACTGTCAGCCCAGCATATATTGCAGGATAGTGAGTATAACACTCATCTTTAGACAATTCTACATGTCTATGAGAGAAACAAGGATTTGGGTATCCAAGTTCTTGCTACCATTGAGAAATCTTATTACCCTTGTTGTAACACAGGGCATAATCCTTTTGCACAACTGTTTCTAAACACAAAGAAGTAAAGTTATCAAAATTATGACTTCAAATCTCAGGATGCGAGGAATGGTCTAGAATCCTTCTTTAACTGCCACCAAATAAACCTTTTTTTACTCAGCTCCCAATGTCAGTAGATTTCTGAGCACTATTTCTATGTCTAGTCCCAGCGTTGTCTTTGTTAAAGCAAACTGAATTTACAACCTTGCAGAGTTTCACGTGTTGAAAGTATTACACTGACTTGGACATAGTAGAAAATAAAACCAATCAATATGGCCCCATGGGGGCGATGGTGGCACACGCCTTTAATCCCAGCACTCAGGAGGTAGAGGCAGGCGGATCTCTGTGAGTTCGAGACCAGCCTGGTCTACAGAGCTAGTTCCAGGACAGGCTCCAAAGCCACAGAGAAAGCCTGTCTCGAAAAACCAAAAATAAATAAATAAATAAATAAATAAATAAATAAATAAATAAATAAATAA
>JABTXL010002442.1:1713809-1786160 GCA_025134845.1 Neodon shergylaensis
GGGGGGGAGGAGGGGGAAACGTTTTTTTTTCCTCAATAAAAAATTAATAAAAAAAAGTAGTAGTATTTTAGGAAAACCACTAGTATTTTAGGAAAATTAATGGAAAGCAGTCCTGTAAATGACACTCAGGTGCCATTGTGACCCTTTAGTGACAACATTAATTGTGCAGTTCAGGAGAACAGAAGCTAATTTTAATGTCTGTTGTTTTTTTCAGTTTCTTTTTAGTGTTTAAGCTTTTCTTTGCAGAGATCTTCTTATGTCCTGGTTTAGGTTTATTCCTGGGTAATGTTCTGATGCAATTACGATGAGATATTTTGCCCATTTTCTTTCTCAGCAAGTTTGTTATTGGTATGTATTACTGATTTTTATGTGTTGCTGAAAGTGCTTATCAGAGTTAAAAATTTTCTGGTGGTGTCCATATAAAGTATGAAACCATGTTGTCTGCAAATGGGGATGATTTGAGCTCTTCTTTTCTTACCTGTAACTCTTTTATGCATTTTTCTTGTCTTGTTCTCAGTATGACTTTGAGCACTTTACTGAATAAAACCAGAGTGTGAACCCTTTACTTTCATTTTCAAAATTTCTGTTCGGTTATTTATTTTTTTTTTTAGTGTTTCAATTTCATTACCGAAGTTTTCCTCCAAGTTTTTCATTTCTTTTCTAAGTTACTGAGCGTTTTGTTCAGTTTGATAACTTTCTAGTCTAGTTTCTGAAATGATTTCTTATCTCATCCTTCTGCTTCTGAGTCTTCTGTATGATTATTGATCCTTTTTAAAAGTAGGACTCTGAATTCTTTCTCTAGCATTTCAGCCACTTCACGGTCTTTAATTTCTATTGCCAGGAAGTTGTGAGTCTGTGACCTTGTCATGGCAGGTTGCATTGCATTCTTCACAGTACTTCATTGTGTTCTGTGCATCTATGGAGATGGACATATGTAGAAGGGAGCTGTGGGCTGCATTCCTGCCACCCTGCTCCCAGCTGCCTGGCTAGCTTATGCCCCGAAATAACAACACACAAACTGTATTCATTTAAGCACTGCCTGGCCCATTTCTATTAATGTGTGTAGCACCCCAAGGTGCGCTTACCGGGAAGATTCTAGCCTATGTCCATCCTGGCTCGGAGCTTCATGGCATCTGCCCCAGAGCGGAGAGGAAATGGCGCCTGTCTGAGGCATCTTACCTCACTTCCTCTTCCTCCCAGCATTCTGTTCTGTTTACTCCACCTACCTATGTTCTAACCTATCAGGGCCAAGCAGCTTCTTTATTAATTAACCAATGACCTTCCTCCATCAGACATGTTTTCCAGTTTCTCACTTTTGTTTAGTTTTATGTGCGTGCACTTGGAGGATTGTGTTTACTGGAACCCATCCCAGCACTTTTAGCATTGACTTGGTCAAAGGTACCTGTGAAGTGCACTGTGTCCTGATAAGTCTCAGGGATAGTTGCACTGAGATATTGAATTGGGAAAGTGTACTTTTTATCATTTTTAAGAGCTAAGGTATCAATATTTAAATATAAAATTGAAGAAGGAATGGGGAGGTGGAAAGAAGCATTGAAAGATTTTTTTTTTTTTGGATTTTCGAGACAGGGTTTCTCTGTAGCTTTGGTGCCTGTCCTGGAACTAGCTCTTGTAGACCAGGCTGGCCTTGAACTCACAGAGATCCGCCTGCCTCTGCCTCCCGAGTGCTGGGATTAAAGGCATGTGCCACCACCGCCCGGTGCATTGAAAGATTTTTGAGAAGGAAACTACACCTGGAGATGTAAGTATGTTTTGTAGGTGTAGAAAAGAAAAGGATAGTTACAAAACTCTCTTCAATTCAGATTAAAGTTTAAAACACAGCAGTTTAACATTGAACTAAAAATTCAATAATCAAAGATTAAAGATATAGAAAGACAACTAAAGTGTTAAACAATAGCACAAAATAGGAGGTATTATTTTATTTTTAGTCAATTTTCCTTCCTTACTGGGGTGATACTGTTTCTCTTTCTATTTGCATAATCATGCATATCAGTCTCCATAGGTGCCCTGGTCAGGGAGCTGTTTATCTGGGTAGTTTAGCCAGTTAAGCTAGTGTTCCCTTTAAATGAGAAAGATTTCTGTGACTTTAGACTATTTTCTGTCAGAATTAACCATCCAGAGCCTTCCTGCTCTCCCTCTGCCCACAACAAGTTACAATATTGCCCCTAGTGAATTAGGAATTGAACTTTCTCAGAGACAGGGTCTTCTACAATTTAAAGGCTGGGAGTGACAAGAAAAATCCACAAACCTGTGTGAGCATGGCTGTGTCCCAGTTAGTGCTGCACTGGGCTCCACAGCTTGCTTTCAGTGGTTCTGTGTAACAATATCTTGTATTTTGTCCCTCCAAGAGGCAGGAGTTGGGCAATCATTTTCTCTGGTTGAGTGTCAGAAGTTCACCCCATTTCTGTTACACACTTTGATAACAGATGGCTGTTCACTTGGACAGGCAATTAATACTGGTCAGAACGATAGCCACAATGGCGGTGCCTCAATGGTAGTAGGAGTAGTTGGTGGCACTCTTGATTTAGCCCATACCCTAATATCTTATTTCTATATGAACTTAATCAAATATGTAAATTGTTTTCCATTCCTTTTTCTGTTCTACCTAATTTATGCTGTAGCACATCACGTAAGGAAGACCATGTTGACCTGCTGGCTTGTGTAGATTGTCTTTGAGCTTCTGAGTCAGGACATGGCAGTTCTGTGATGGGGACCGGGGGAGGGGGAAGCCTTACCTGCAGGTCACTAGTATGATGACAATTGGAAGTGTTCAATCAGAACACATCTTTCAGTGTCATCATTGATTTAACTTTGCCTTTGCAGATTTCGGTGCATATTGCTCCACCTCTTTCTATACTGAACGTTTCTCCTCCATGCCACGGGCTCCATTGACTGACACAACGACTGGGTTTACTGACAGGTGAAGAGTCAATCGCCATCAATAGGTTTCTTTCTCGGGCTCTTCCTTTATTGGATAGATCCAATTGTTAAATTCTCTTTTTTAGATAATTTAGAATCTGTCCTCTCACACAGTGGGTAAAGCTTTTTTTGCTAAAATAAATCTCTTATTGATAGTACTCAGCTCTCTGGCTCTCCTAAAGACTGCTCATCCTAATATTAACTGTTATTTTCCCCCTTAGTCTCAACTCTATTATTATTATTATTTTTTATTTTAAATTTTGTGATGGAGAAGTGAAAAAATGTGGTTGATAGGGAAAGTTAAACAAGACCCTTTACATTTATATGAACATTTTCACATTGTCAGTGTCATTATTTTAGATTTTCTCTGTCTGAGGTCTCAAATGTTATGCTGCTGTACTGACCTCCCAGGCAAGATGTTCTTAATGGGCTTAATGGCCATGGAACTGTTACGGAGCAACTACTTGCTGATTGGATTTTAGAGTTACTTTACAGGAGCAGATACCACACTTGATTCTGCTCAAGAGCCCATGGCTGTGAGGCCATGGAATTCTGTGTGTATGCTTATTCTGTGAAATGCTTGTGCTGTCAAATCTTCCTCTAAACATCACATCTCTACCCACAGAGTCAGGCTGCTCTCAGCAGTGATTGGAGAAACTTCTTTTCCCAGTGAAAAACAATTGACAGAGAGTTGAATAATTAGTTGAAGAGGTGAGAACGAGTGCTCAGCCCCTAAATAAGGCATCTGCATTAGCTACTCTGCCTCACAGCATCTCAGGGAACATCTGGATGATGAAGTGAGAAGAATGCAGGAGTCAGGGGTGCTGTGAAGTGCGCCTTCCAGATGCGCTGTGGCTGTCACAGCCAGGAACACACAATGACTGCAGTCACAGGCTGAGGGGAAATCCTGGTTAGATGGGTGGATGATCTCTAGAGCCATCACGTGTGGAGCTGCTTTGCCAGAGGACAGCTTCTGGAGGAGGTTTTCTCTTTATTGAGGATATAGCAACTGATAGGATTCTCGTGCCCTCATGGTTTCTCATACTCATGTGCATATGGACAATGCTAACTAGATATAGTAGATTATTTTAAAAAGTCAAGTTATGGGGAGGGCTGAAGAGAAAATGATAATAGATGATCATATTTCACTGTATGCATGTATGAAATTTTCAATAATAAAATATTTAAATATATTTTAAGTATTATATCAAGACACTGGTTTAAATTGAGAAAAATATCTTTGGGTTTATAAAAACATTCAGCATTTATTACCAAGAGACTTAAATTGGCTTGTTACTATTTTCACCCCTTATCTGCTAAGCCAAAGCATGATCCTGAACAAAATTCAAAATAGATAGAGGTTTTTTTTTTCCTCTGTCTGTTCTCCAGCTGTGGGCCGTAATTTTCTTTTTTTAGCAATGCTGCTGACTTTTGGGTGAACCCGTATCTTCTGTGCATGTTTTTTGAGGATTGGCATCAACAGTCGAATGCGTCAGGCTTTTGGGGAGAAAGTTTCAGCTCCACTGTGTTGAGTTTTGTAGTTGAGCTGCTATAACATTTTAAACTTTGGTTATGTTTCCTAGCACTTTCATTTTGTGCATTTCTTTATGCCTACAGCATCGTGCTTTTGTTAGACCATGGACCACACTTTAGAAATAAAGATGAAGAGGGAGAGTTTTTGTCCAGGTCTACTTACGGTAGGTTTAAAGCATCACATTGCAGAATTATTGCATTTGCCAGTGAGTAATATACTCTCTGCTTTGTCATACATCTTAGAAGAAATCTAATGAAAACGTACCAATTGGGATCTTGCAGGAGACTTCCAGGAAGATTCATGGCTGCGGAACTGACTCTTGACTTAGGATAAGTGTCTGTGCATTTCTCTGCAGTCAAAGCGCGGGCTACACAGAAGGTATGGAGCAAAGGTTCAGTGCTGGGGTCCTGATGAGGCCCAAAGCTGTGATGAATTGTGTATCATGATGTCATCACATTTGCACAGTACCTATGCTTTGTGCTCTCTGCCTATGGAGTGGACCTCTCCTGTTCATGTGAAATGTAAAATTAAGAAAGAAAGCTTCATGTTGCATAAGTGGTATTTTTTTTGTAATACAGATAAAAAATTAAGGAGATTTCCTAGTTTTTTTAAAGCTAAAAATTGAGACCATTATTAAGAAGTCAGAAATTGCTGTATTTTTTTTTCTAAAAGGAAAATGTGTCCTTTTCATATTTGAAATGGAAGCCATTCAAAAGACAGAAGGATGGAAGAGGGACATTGCTTGCTTGAGCTCTGGCCTGGGATGGTGAACCTGCCATTTAATGTTGCTTTCAACTAACCATTCACTATGAGCACCTGTCTGGCATGTAACTAAGCTAAAAAAAATAAATGTAAAATGAAACCATAATAGTGGCCAGTAATGTTTATTAAATGGTGAAGGACTTAAAAGTGATATATTCGAAAGGTCAAGTCATAAAGTTTCTAAATTTGACAGTTCACTTAAGAGGATAATGCAGTCTTCAGACAGCTGCCAATGGTCAAAGAATTTTTATCACTGACTAATCTTACCCTATGATTTAGGAGATGCCAAGGATTACATGCGACTTAAGTCAGGCTGGCTTCCATTACTTTATCTTCTGTATCCTCTTTTAAGGATTTTGCTGACATCACGTCTTACATAAATATTCCCAGGGTATAATCAGTCAGGCAGCCCGTTGTGTCCTTTTGGCTGACTGTCAGAGCGTTCAGAGTAGAAGGAAGCATTTATGGAGAAGGGTAAGGTTATGCATTGCCGAAAATATAAAAAAAGGGTTTGTGATAAAATACATTTCATTATTCTGATAAATACCATTTCTCAAATTGCAGATGGAGGGCTTTATCGTATCTGGCATCTATAGGATTGTGGAAACATAGCTCTGGCTAGCCTTTCAGGAACAACAAATGGAAAGCTAAAGCCATCTTTTCTCTCCATTCTAATTCTAATGTGTGAATTCTTTTACATTGTATTAGTATTCCAAAAATTAGTCTCTCTCTCTCCTTTTGAAAATAAGCCATTATTGTAACAGCTGTTTTACACATGGCTTTTCTCTGTTTCACATACATGTGCATGCTGTGTATGTACCCATTCCCATCTAGTCTCCTCTCCATTTTTCTTTAAAAAAACTATAGTAATCTCCACTGATGTTTGTTTTCATGAATATAATAAAATGAAATCTGAGCTAGTATGGATCTGATTGATACAGTATGAGCTTACTGAATCCACTTTACAATTCAAATAACTTCAAAGGTAGACAGAAGCCCATCTATGGATTTGTAAATCAACTTTTAAGAATCTACACAGTTATTCTGTAAAATGTAAAAAAAAAATAGCAGGAGCTGTTTATGAAGTCAGAGCTAAAATGCCTCTTTGGGATAAGGGTCAATAATGTAAGTAAAATTGGACATTACATAAAACTTGAGAGAGTTTGGGAGGGAATTCTACACACAAACACACACACACACACACACACACACACCCCAAAACAAAAATAGAGTTTAATACAGCTTCTTGCTCTGTTTGTTGGTGGTATGCTGCAGCTCCTTTAAGAGAGACTTCCTGACTCAGTGGTGGCAGCAAAAACTACTCAACTCCTTTAAGAAAGCTTCCTGGCTCACCATCACAAAAGGCTCTGACTCTTCAGGAGGTCAGGCTATGGAAAATTTAAACGGGCTCTGTAAGCAGAGTGCTACAACTTGCTTAATGGCAACATAGACCTACTGTGTGCCCATAAATGGGGCAATGTACATGGCTCTCAGAGGCAGTGAACATGCCTCCACCATGTTGGACTGGGCAGAGCCAAAAGACAAAGTAGCCTTAGTCCTAGTAAGGCTGCTTAGCATTTTAAAAAGCACTCCTGGATAGAAAAGGATTTCAGATACACAATAGGACAGATTCAGAATAAGACCTCTAAATGAGACACCCTGTGTTTAAAAAATGTATGTAGGCTTAAGAGAGAGAAGAAAAAAGAGTAAAGAGACAGTAAATGTAATATTAAAAAGTACAAACTGTCATAGATTAAAGGAGTAAAGATAATAAAATACATATTAAACTTGTAGAAAAAGTAATAGAGTAAGAAAAATAAGTCATGTAAAGATGGAATATATACAGAGAGTCTGGATAATGCATATTATTGTGTTTTCTTTAAATTTTTTGACTGTGAAGGAGTTAAGTACAGAGCAACGTTTCATTGTATGGGCTGCTAAGCCAAACCAGCACAGATATTTTAAAGGTATCATGACTTCAGAATTTGGGTCTTAGGATTTATTGCTTTGGAAAAGAGGCCCTTTTCTGTTTCCACAGAGGATGAGAACCTGTGGAATCCTTGCATAGTAATGTGCTTTGATGGACCAAGAGCCCCTGAAGAGTCACCATAAACGGCCCCCAAAATTTCTTCACCCAACAAAAAGCAGGAAACAGTTTGGAGAGAACTACACCAAAATTTCCAAATATTGTTCATAAATGTTTGTTTACATTTAAAGTGGGATATGCTATAGACATTTGCATTGGTATGTATCTTGGTTTGTTGATACAAATTTAAGGTAAATTTTGTTATATGTATATTTCTGCTCTTGATTAAGGTATTGTGTTTATGCAACTCATTTAAAAATGTAATGTATAATTAAGAAATACAGGTTAATAGTCATCTATGATATATTATAGTAGTCATATTAGTTAGGTTTTCTAGATATCTAGAGATATATTTCAGTTAGATAGGTATTTATCAAATCTTTCAGAGACCTTCAGAATATGACATTTTAAATTTTTTAATAACATAGGAATTTTCATGACATGAGGCACATTTGCTCCTGGCAACACCAATCTACTTCAAAAGGATGATGGTCATCGAACAGGCTTCTTATGGAGTCTGTTCACCATTTGGGCAAGAAACTACTTTTGCCTGAATTGCCTTACTGGACTTGCAGGACCCACAGAGAAATGACTGCTGAAGTTGCCTAAAGAAGGTGAGACAGTCCTTTAGGGTTTTTGCTTCATGAAAGAGTCTGCCAGACATTCTGCAGGACACAGGACACAGAAGTGTCTGACAATATAGGTGGTACTGTCTTTCAAATTTCCTGCTTCATGGAAAAGTTGGCCGGCTACTATGGGTCTGTGGACTGAAGGTTGGATGCCCCAATGTTACAGAAAAACTTCGGGTGATTGTCTAGGCAGTGAGATGTCTCTGTCAATTCTAGAGTTTTGGAAGTTGCTTACAATGTACTTCCTGTTTATTTAGGTAATATATTCTTTTGGATTCTTTGATGGAGTTGAATAACAGTTTAATTATAGTTTTCCTTAGTTATGATAAAAGAAAAAGTAGATATAAATATTATAATTATAGTTCTTGCTTGATACCTGTTTTGTTATATGTAATTTTACTATGTTAAAGTTAAAACCTTCATTTTTTAAACAGAAAAGGGAAAATAGTGTAGGAAGTCCTTCTGTTTATTTGTTGTTTTTATTGGTTAATGAATAAAGAAGCTATCTTAGCTTATGATAGGGCAGAGTAGAGCTAGGTGGGAAACACTAAACTGAATGCTGGGAAAAAGAAGGCAGAGTGAAGAGAAGCCACATAGCTGCCACTGGGGACAGATATACCAGAACCTTGCCAGTAAGTCACAACCATGTGACAATACATAGATTAAGAGAAATGCGTTAAATTAAGATATAAGAGTAAGCCAGAAATATGCTTCAGCTATTGGTCAAACAGTATTGCAATTAATATATTTTCTGAGTGATTATTTTGGGTCAGAGCATCTGGGAACAAACAAGCAGCCCCGACCAACAATTAGTATGTAGCTTGTAGTATGTTTTATAATAGTAAGTTATGCTGGATACTGTGTTTTATAGATTGGAGGCTCAGAGTTATAAAGCACTTGCTACTCAAACACAAAAGCCTGCATTCAGATCCCAGAACTCATGCCACACATGAACCTGCAACCCTGGTGCCATGGGGAGTAGAGACAGGAAACTTGCAGGGCGTGGCTGACTGACAGCTTAACTCCACGTTTAGGGCTGGACAGATTTGCCCCTGGTTCCAGAGAGCCTTCATTATTGTCATCTGTTATCCACTCACTCATCACCAATTGCTGGGGGTGCAGGGTGAGCACCTTATAAAGATTCACCCAAAGGGTTTTCAGGTCATGTGAAACGGCATGAACCTACATGCATCCCAGCAGTGGAAAGAACAGACTTCCTAAGAGAGCCTGCCAAGTTTGTGCCGCCCACGGGAAAGGGAGCGAATCTAGGTACTTATGTAAATTTTGTTCGGTCCCTCTTCGTAGAGGAAAATGTTTTAGGCAGTATCATACGTTTACTACTATGTACAAGGATGCACAAAACATGGGCTAATACTGATACCCATACCATGTGTTTTGTCCTCTTGGCAAAGCAAGTGGTGCTGCATACTGTACGTTCAAAATCTCTATCTATGTTCAGAGATATGATGGAAGAAATATCAATGAGAAGGCACTACTTTCCCATCTATTTGGTTTTTTGTATATATGTTTATAATAAGGAAATGTTGCCTTATAGAAAACTTCAAACTTACAGAAAAGTTTCTAAACCGTTTCCAGGGTTTTCCACTATTTCCTTCAACTTTATTTTCTTTGACTGAGTCTTCATGTATCAGTGATTTTCTAATTCTAATTTTGATAGAAAGAATAACTACTAATTTGGTTTTACTCTGGGGAAACAGAAAGACTTTAATGTAAATACCTGTATTTATTTTTGAAGCTGATGAGTTTATTAGCAATTCTCTAGAAAGATATTAAACTGTAGCCAAAAGCAGGTGTCATTTGCATTCTTTCCTGTCTTCTTAGCAGTAGTACAAAGCAGCATAAACACTTGAGTTTATTGAGTTTATGAGAGGCAGGAAAATGTAATGTGGTGAGAGGAAAGGAGGGGGCAGAGTGACCTGCAGTAGGGTGGCTCCTGCATGGTCAAGGTCAGAAATGCCTGCCCTTAAGCCCCAAGCAGTCTGTGGCAGATGTTGAGCGAGGCTTGCCTTTCATATTTCTAGCACTGAATGAAACACTATAGGCCAGTCTTGCTTTCTGGTCATAAATGTTGACCAGGGAGGCACACTGTATATTATATTGAGAAAAAAGACACTGTGCCAAAGTGAGCAATGTTCTTGATAAAACCCATGAACTTCATTGAGGCTTTTTTCCTTATCACCTGTGCAACCTATAGGTCTCGAAAAGCAATTCTGTCATATCAATTTATAGAGGCCAAGTGATGCCATATAGGTAGACTGCTCCCTTGGATGGCCCATTTTAACTTAGTGATACATTTTAAAACTCCTAGAGGACAGAATAGATGGCTCATGTTTGGAGAAGCCTACCATAAATATTGTTTTCCATTCAAGTTCTTGATAGATCACAGGTTGCCGTGAATTTGGGGTTTTGCTCACCAAATGTTCTGAAGTGATGTTCTTTCTTTTGAAGCATTGCTAATCATGCATGTGGTTGCTTGCTCTAACACACAGCCACCCTGAGTATAAGAGACATCATTCTTGCCATGTGGTTGAGATGACATTGTGGTAGACAATGCTTTCCTTTAGGCATGTCCTGGAACTGTACCGACAAATTAATGATTAGTGGAAGTCTTAAGTTTCATGTTATAAACTATTATGTAGAAGTTTAATATTAATTTATTTTAACAAGTATGACTTAACATCTCCTGTAGCTGTTTTCAAAACTATTCTCAACAGAACTTCCTTCTGAGTTCCCATTTTTCTTCTTATACTTAAGCCTGTCTTAATTTAAAAAAAAACATTGTCTCTGATACTGCTTCATATAAAAAAATTAAAACGTTCTTATGTTAGAATAAGGTACAGTTTTATACCTCATACATTGAAATTCACAGTTTCAGTGGATGGCTCTGGTAAATACAGTCACCTTCACCATAGTCAAAGCATAGGCTAGCCCTATCACCTCTAATGCTCTACATCCCTCCACACTGTCCATTCCCCCACACCCTACTTCCCCCCACGCTGTCCATCCCCCCACGCTGTCCATCCCACCATCTGTCCATCTCCCCACTCTGTCTATCCCCCCACGTTGTCCATCCCCCACGCTGTACACCCCCCCACGCTGTCCATCCCCCTTCTCACCCGTAGCCCTGGTGACCACTGATCTGTTTACCATCTCTATCATTCTGTCCTTTGCAGAATGTTCTGTGAATGTACAGGGTGTGATTGTGTTGAGTGGTTTCCTTCACCTAGGTTAGTGAACTGGTGACTCATGGCTTCTGCTTCATGTATCAAAACTTCATTCTCTTTCATGGCTAATCATCATCCTATAATTTGTTTACCTGATCCACATGTGAGGAAAAATCGAATTTCTTTTTATTTTGTTATTAAGAATGAACCCAAATAGAAAGTATTTGTGCACAAATTTGCATATACTTATGCTTTATTTCACAAATTGATGTGCCTTTTTAGAATTAATGACATCTTCAAGTAGTAATTAATACGGGTGTAACGAGTTTCCAAGAGTGTGCTGCCAGCCTCCGCCTCTCATCTGTGCTGGTCATGTCATCCGTTATACTGTTTTTATGATAAGATCCCGCCAGACATTATTGTCACGTTTGCTTTGGGTAACTGGTGATGTTTTATATCATTTATTTGAAACTAGAGTTTTATATTAATTTCACTTGTCATTTTTACTTTTCAATTCTTTGTGTTTATCAAAGTTTCTATTATTTTACTTGGGGGAAATGCACTTCATCTGCCATGTATAAATCTCTCTGCTAGTAGTAAATTCTGGTTTTATTTATTTGGAATATATTTTTCTTTATTTTATAGCTTCAACAATAAGATATTGTAGGGCATTCCTGTTTATACAATTCCATTCACAGTTTTTTCAAAACTACAAAATTTCACTCTGTGATGTAGAAAATATTTTACACAAGCAGTCATTAGTTTGTCAAAGTAGTTGACTTCTAAAATGTGTAGCATAGGACTCCAAGAAATTGAGTGATTATTGGCTCTAGGGCCAAGGAAGCAGGGCCAAATTGAAAACCGAGTTTGGGGCTGTCCTCTTCCACCACAAAAGTGCAATTTAGACCCCGTGGGAAATGTGAGGCTAGGAGTTGCTGGGTATAGAAGTCCTTGATGACATACAGGGATGAAACTGATGTGCAGGAAGCTCACACATGTCAAAGAAACTGTAGGAGAGTGAGCAACTTTGAACCTGCAGCCTGCCATCGAGCAGCAGGGAGAAAAGCCCAAAGAACAAGGAGAGGAAGCTCCTACCCCTCACCTCTGCGCTCACCATTGATAAAGCCCATAATTGTGCAGTTAACAGCAGAGAAATGTTTGTATACTCCAGGATTATTTCAAATGTAAGACAAGCAGTTGTGGATTTGGAGGTAGAAGACAGTAGAGTGATAACTAGTGCACATGCCAAGATGGACTACATGCAGAATGCGTGCCCAGGTACTGAGTGAGACATTCTGTGAAGTTTATATTCATTTTTTATTATTGCTTGAATCAATGAGAACAGAATAGATTGACCTCCTGTGACAACTTCAGGAAGAGTCTTTCCTTGCCCCGTTAGGAGTCCATTGGCCCTGGGCCTCACATTAATCTCAGCATCTGTCTTCTCATGGATGATAAGCATCTTCCTGTATCCTTGTTTCCTTACAGGCCACCAGGTTTTATATTCAGGGCCCATCTGAAATACAGTTCAAACTGATTTCGTCTGTAAAACCTTCCATTCCATGTAAATCATCTTCCAAAGCTCTGGGTTAAAACAGGTTTTTAAAAAGATACTGTTCAACCCAAAATGGCCATTATGAAGGTCCAAGTAAAGTAGCTCATGCTAATGATAAACAATTGAAAATTATAACCATAGTTGAGGAAAATTCAACAACAAATATGTGAACCCTGTAAATGAGAATTCATTAAGCTTTGCTGGGAGAAGTTAAGGGAGGCACAAGTAAGTGGAAAGATTTACCATGCTGTTACACTGGGAAATTAAAATTTTATATCAGCTTGCCTCTACTTCTATATGTTCAATTTCATCACAATAAAATTTCCTAACGGTTGGGGATTGAAGTGATGTCTCATTGGGTGAAGAATAGTCTACTTTCCAGAAGGCTCAGGTTCTATTCCCAGGCTCCACACGACTGATTACAACCATCTATTCCTCAACTCCCAGGGGTCTAGGGTCCTCTTCTGACATCAGGCATGTATGCAATGCATGTGTGCACATGCACACTCACACACACATACATATATGTGCAAGCAAAATATCCATACACATAAAGATAAGCCTTTTAAAAAGTTTTGAGAATCATTTTTTTTACTTGTAGAAATCAATCAGTTTACATTGAAATACCAGAAATATAGTATAACAATAGCATTTTTTTTAGGATTGAAAAAATATTGGTGACATCATTTATGTATGAAACAAATTTACTATATTTAATGTATTGGTGTAAATGAATGCAGACAGATTGTAAAAATATATACAGCGCTTTAATGGGGAAACAGACTTACAGAACCACAGGTTCCAGCGGAGAACAGGAAAACAGAAGGGGCAGCGGGTGCCAGATTTATATGTAAACATTAGCTCGAGGTGAACACACCCCCTAATGGGCTGGGCTTATTCCTACAATTTAAGGTTATGGCAATTGAAGAGGCTTCTTATTATCAATGAAACAGAATAATGACAGAGATAGTGCAAAGTATGTGGGCAATTGATCTATTAAAAAGGGTAATTGAATGGGAAAGGTATGTTTTAATAAATATCTTAGACACATTAGAATAGCCACATAGGAAGAAAAACAAACTTTAATTTTTATCCATGTAATTAATAAACAAATAATTAGAGACAAATATAAAAGCTTACAGCTGTAAACTCTATAGGAGAAACAGGAGGCACTCTGTAACCTTAGGATAAAGTCCTTTGCTTCTGTGTATTCAACAACACAGAATACACAAAGAAATATTGATCATTTGTTTTTTTTTTAATTTTTATTTATTTATTAAAGACTTCTGTCTGTAATTCTTAAGCAACTCTGCCCTTTGACAGCAAAGAGGGCCTCAAGGCTTCTCTTAGCTTGACACTTCTCAGGACCTTCTTCCTCCCAGCTCCTGACCTTTCTTCCCATCCTTGACTGAAGTATGAAGATCTGGAAGTGGTGGCTTCCACTTTCCTTTCTGTAGAGCATTTGCTTTAAATTGGATTTCCTGTCAAAATCCTTTAAAAACTAAACCAACTTCTGAGAATTTTATAGTTTGCATCATTTCTACCCTTCCTCTTTTCTCTTCCAAATTCTCTACTTACATTTGAGATGAAAACTGTTTGAAAAACATCCTTTCCAGTTTTATAATGGAAGGCAGTCTTAAGGACCTGGGATTCATCTCTTCCAGATATTGTCATTAAGGTGGGTAGCCACGCCTCTGCCATTCTCTGCATCAGAGTCGGGGTGGGGAACTTCATCGAAAAACTCCCTCTTGTCCCAAATGTATGAGAACATTTGCTTTTCTCTAGGATAAGACCAATTAGCAAACACAGATGGCTTCTGCTTTTCTCCTTGGCCCTGAAAGATCTTGGTTTTAGCAAGATTGCGTTTGATTTTCTGTCATATACATGACTGTTGAAGAAAGTCATCTTTACTGTCTCAAATGTCCAGCCTCATATGTGCATTGACTCTATAAGCTGTTGAGAAGATTAAAAGGAAAATCTCTTAGCCCATATAGGAAAATAAAGTAAAATAATGAAATAACAGAAAAGTAACATATAGGGAGACAGTGTTACCTATACAAATATTTTACCAAAGACTTCTATAAAGAAAGATATTTTACTGTCCATGTTTAGAAGACAATACCACAAGACACATCGTCAAAAAATAGCCTATATGTATGTATGTATATATATATATATATATATATATATATATATATATATATATATATATATGATTGTGTGTGTGTTGATCAACTTATCAGGGAAAAAATTTAAACAGTAGCGATAACTAATTCCCACAAAATGGTAAGCATCAAAAACATAAATCTCTAAAGATAACCACAAGTTCTGGCTAAGAGAGGAAGCTAGTGGATATTGTATACATTGCTAGTGGGAATACAATGTTGCAGACACTTTGGAGAACCATGTAAGCAGTTTCTTAGAAAGTTATGCAAATTTCATCAGTTAATTTAGAAGTTCTACTTATAAAGTGGTCTGAGAATAAATGCTTATGTAATGAGTTATCTAAAAATTCACAGAGAAATTAGTTCATAATCCCCTGAACTACAAACAGCCCAAATGTCCCTTACCAGGTGATTTGATAAACTGTAATAGCCATGCATAGAAAACTGCCCAGCACAGAGAAGACATGAATTATTGATAATAGATAACATAAATGAGTCTCAATGACATTAAGCTCAATGAAGTGTCAGCACAAAACACCTAAGTATGTAATGATTCCATTTACATGCTGCTCTGGAAGAGATAAAATTAATGTATATAGATAACAGTCAGATCGGTTCTTGCTTGGGGTGAGGTTGAGGGTGGAGGAACGACAGGAAAAAAGCATTAGGGAATCATTAGGGGTAATGAAAAGCTTCATTGCTCGATGGTTGCACTAGTTACACTGATCTATGTAAGTCTTGCAAACCCCATTACTCTACACTCTTCAGATAAGAGCGTTTTATTTTCTGGAAAACACATTACTATGAAGTTGATAGAAAACAAAGTATGAATGTGAAAACTTCAGCATGATGTAAAGCCTGAATTTCAGACTGAATAATGTTTTGTCAGTGAATTAAAGAATTAAAAATTGTTTTTAAAAATTAATTTTTTATAACTATCTTTTCTCATTTTGCACCCAGTTCCCACCCTCTCTCATCCTCACACTCAATCTTCCTTCCCCCAGTCCTACCACTCCATCCACTCTTCAGTGAGGGTAAGGCTTCCCATGGGGAGTCAACAAAGTCTAGCACATTGCTTTCAGGCAGGACCAAAGCCCTACTTACTACATCTAGGCTCTGCAAGGTATCCCTCCAAAGAGAATGGGTTCCAGAAAGCCACTTCCAGTGGCCCCATGGTCTGCCCCAGTCATACAACTGTCACCCACATTCAGAGGGCCTAGTTTTGGTCCTATGCTGGTTCTCTCACTGTCAGGCCAGTGTTGGTGGGGTCCTACTATCTCAGATCAGGTGTTTCAGTGGTATCTGTATCACGGTCTTGACCTTTTTGCTTGTATTCTCACTCCTCTCACTCTTTGAATGGACTTTGGGAGCTCAGCCTAGTGCTCTGCTTCTGCTTCATTCAGATAAAGGTTCTATAAAGACATTTAAGATAATCATCAATCTGACTAAAGGGCAAGGTCAGTTTAGACACCTTCTCCACTATTGCTTAGAGTTTTAGCTGGGGTCATTCTTAAAAGGATACTAGCTGTAAAGCAAAGGATAATGAGCCTATAGTCCATAATACCAGAGAAATTAGATAATAAGGAGAACCCTAAGAGAGACACAGGGATCTCCCTGGGAAAGGAAATAGACAAGATCTCCTGAGAAAATTATAAGTAAGGGTGTTGGGGGGAGAAAGGATAGTGGACAGGAAAGGAAGGGAGAATAGAAGGAGGGAGGAGAACTTAAGGGAACAGGATGATCGAGATGGGGAAAGGACAGAGATGGAGAGCAAGGAAAGAGATATCTTAGTTGAGAGATTCATTACAGGGTTAGCAAGAAACCTGATACTAGAGAAATTCCTAGCTTTAAATTCTTTATTAAGTTGGAAGCTGGAAGTGGATGGGAACTCCAGTTATGGTGGTATCTGTTTCATTTGATATCAATAGTGGACACATTAACAGGTCATGTGACTAAAATTCACATGGATCTACAAAGGACCCAGAAATAGTCAAAGTGACCTTAAGGAAAGTGGAGATATCATACATTCTGGTTTCAGTAGGTAATATGTTGGTATGACAAAATTAAATTAAATTTTATTTAAATTAAAATAATAAAATTAAATTAAATTTAAATAGACCTATAACCCCTGAGGAAATAGAAGTTATTAAATGTCTCCCAACCAAAGACAGCTAGATGGCTTTAGAGCAGAATTCTACTAGACTTTCAACATACGAATACTCCACAAATTATTCTACAAAATAGAAACATAAGGAACAGGGCCAAATTCTTTTTCTGAGGCCACAGTCACCCTGATACAGAAAACCCACAAAGACTCAACAAAGAAAGAGAATTACAGACCCATTTCCCTCATGAACATTCATCCAAAAATCAAATCCAAGAACACATCAAAAAGATCATTCACCACGATCAAGTCAGCTTCATTCCAGAGATGCAGGAATGGTGAAGTGTCTTATAGCAAGAGGGCTGCATGTTTGTCTCGGCTGCCCAGAATAAAAAAAAAAAAATCACATAGAAACTATATTATTTAAGTTACTGCTTGGCCCATTAGCTCTAGCTTCTTATTGTCTAACTATTACATCTTAATTTAACATTTCTCTTAATCTATTAATTAAACTGCATGCTAGGAGAAAGGAGGTGGAGTCAGAGAGAAGCCATATAGCCCTGCCGGAGACAGATGCCAGAACATTAGCCAGTAAGAACACAGCCACATGGCGATTACAGATTAATAGAAATGGGTTAAATTAAGATGTAAGAGTTAGCCAATAAGAAGCTAGAGCTAACGGGCCAAGTAGTGATTTAAATAATACAGTTTCCGTGTGATTCTTTTGGGGTTGTGAAGCCAGGGACAAACAAATGGCCTCCTCTCCAACAGTGTCTGGATACAGCATTAACTAAAAAACAAAACAAAACAAAAATCATGTCCCTCTTGTATGCAAATGAGAAAGAAATCAGGGAAACAACACCCTTCACAATAGCCACAAATAATATAACATACCTTGGGATAACTCTAACCAAGCAAGTGAAAGACCTGTATGATAAGAACTTCAAGTCTTTGAAGAAAGAAATTGGAGAAGATATCAGAAGATGGAAAGATCTCCCATACTCATGAGTCGGTAAGGTTCACATGGTAAAAATGGCCATCTTACTGTTGAATCTACAGATTCAATGCAATCACCATTAAAATCCCAACACAGTTCTTTACAGACCTCGAAAGAACAATTCTCAGCTTCATATGGAAAAACAAAAAACACAGGATAACTAAAACAATTCTGTGCAATAAAGGAACTGCCAGAGGTATCATCATCCCTGATTTCAAGCCCTACTATAGAGTTACAGTATTTAAAAACTGCATGGTATGACATAAAAACAGACAGGTGGATCAATAAAATTAAATCAAAGACCCAGACATAATTCCACTTACCTATGACACCTGTTATTTTGCAAAAGAGGCAAAATTAATGGGGACAAAAAGCATCTTCACCAAACAATGCTGGCATAACTGGATGCAGGCATGTAGAATAATGCCAATAGACCCATACGTATCACCCTGCACAAAACTTCTTTCCAAGTGGATAGATACCTCAACAGTAATCCAGTAACATTGAGTATGATAGAAGAGAAAGTGGGAAATAGCTTTGCATATGCTGGTACAGGAGATAACATCCTGACTAGAACACCAGTAGCACAGACACTAAGATAGACAACTAAATGGGATCTCATGAAACTGAAAAGCTTCTGTAAGGGAAAGGACACCATCAATAGGACAAAACAGTAGCCTACAGCATGGCAAAAGCTCTTCACCAACTCTACTTCTGACAGAAGGTTGATTTCTAAAATATATTAATTACTCAAGAGAGTAGACATAAAAAAGAAACTAAATAATCCAATTATAATACGGGAGTACAGATCTAAACAGAGAATTCTCAGTAAAAGAATCTCAAATGGCTGAAAACACTTAAATATTCAACATCCTTAGCCATCAGAAATATGCAAATCAAAACGACTCTGAGATTCCATCTTACAACTCTCAGAATGGCTGAGATCAAAAATACAGTAGTAACTCATCCTGGAGAGGATGTGAAGCAAGGGGAACACTCCTCCACTGCTGCTGGGAGTGCAAACTTGTGCAGTCACTTTGGAAATCACTATAATGGTTACTCAGAAAATTGGGAATCAATCTACCTCAAGACCCAGCAATACCACTCTTAGGCATATACCCAAAGGATGATTCATCACACCACAAGAACACTTGTTCATATGTTCATAGCAGGTTTATTTGTAATAACCAGAACCTGGAAACAACTTCAACCAAGCAATGGATTAAGAAACTGTGGTACATTTATACAATGTAGTAATCCTCAGATGATAAAACAGAAACATCTTGGAATCTGCAGGCTAATGAATGGAACTAGGAAAGATCATCCTGAGTGACGTGACTCAGAACCAGAAAGACAAACATGGTATGTACTCACTTATTACTGGGTATTAGGTGTAAAGTATAACCATGTTACAATCAGCAACCCCAGAGAGGCTAAGTAACAAGGAGGACTCAAGGAAAGATGCTTGGATCTCCCTGGGAAGGGGAAAAACAAGAGATCTTTTGGGTGGTCAGGGAGTGGGTGGGGATGGGATCATGAAGGATCAGGTTAGGTGATGGATGGAGGGGAAGCATACTGAAAGAGATGACTAGAAAAGGTAGAATCCTGGTACAAGGGAAACTTCAGGAATCTACAAAGATGACCCTAGCAATAGCTGATATGTAGCTTGAGCTGGCCATCTCCTGTGACCAGGCACAATCCCAGTGGAGGGATTGGGACATCAACCAAGCCACATAACCTTCGACCTACTGTCTGCCTTGCCTATCGGATGTGCTGGGAGTAAGGATGGCACTGGGATTGTGGGAGTGGCCCACCAGCAACTGGTCCAGACTGAGTCCCTCACTACTAAGGTGAGTCCACCCCTGATACTGGAGTTCCAGGTCCACCGGCTGGATGGCCCAGTGTCCTAGAATAGAACCAAACATTATTGGAGAAAAAAGCACCAACATAATGATGCCTAATGATATTCTGCTATACTCATAAATTGGTACCTACCCCACTTTTCATCAGAGAGGTTTCATCCCATAACTGATGGAGACAGATACAGAGATCCACAGCCACACAAACATTAGGCTGAGCTTAGGAGAGGGAGGAAGAACTATGGGAGCCAGACATGTCAAGGACATCACAAGAAAACCTACAGCATTAACTAATGTGGGCTCAAAGGGGGTTCACAGAGACTGAGCCAACAACCAGGGATCCTGCCTGGGACTGACCCAGGCCCTCTGCATATATGTGACTGTTGAGTAGCTTGGTCTACTTGCAGGACTCCTCCCAGTGGGAGCAGGTGCTGTCCCTAATATTCTGGATGGATTTTGGGAATCTCTTTCTCATACTGAGTTCCTTACCCTACCTTAATACAAGGGGAGGTGCTTAGTCTTATTACGACTTGATAGGCCAGGTTTTGCAGATATCCATGGGAGGCCTGCCCCTTTCTGAACAGAAATAGAGGAGTGGATAGGGGAGCAGAGGGAGGTAGGTAGCAGAGGGAATGAGAGTGGATGGGGTGCAGAGGGGAGGAGGTAGGTGGAGACAATGGGAGGTGAGGAGGAAATGGAAACTGTGGTCAGGATGCAAAATGAATAAAAATTAATAAATATATTGGTACAAAGACAAACATGTGACAATTAAAAAGAATCGAATATATAAACCTACTAATACAACGTCAGTCAGTTTCTGAAAAGGATTTTAAGAACACATAACTGAACCTCTTCCACTAATGTTAACTCAAATGTATTAATGACTTAATTTTAAATATAAGACTTGCTGGAATGATAAGACTTCAGAAGACAATTTAGAGGAAAAGCTTCTTGTTTATTTTTCTCTTTCTTTTTTCTTTCCTTCCTTCCTTCTTCTCATCCTCCTTCTTTTGAAGCAAAGGCAATGATAGAGTGAGGTGCAGTTCAAAAGAAACATCAGAATAAAAAGGCAATTATAGAATGGGAGAAACTATTCACAAACCTGGTGTATATCTGATAATAAATTAATTTCCAAAACATATCTCTATAACTCAATAGCAAGAACCCCAAATAGTCTGGACCAAGGATTTGCTAATAGATTTTTCCCAAAGAAAACCTATAAATTAATCAGAACACATAAAAAAGTACAAACTCACTAATCACTAGAAAAACACAAACCTAAAACTCTAAGGAAACACAATTTTGTATCTATACTAAAAATAAATTGAAATAAAAGACAAATGTTGGTGAATATTCGATAGCACTGAGGTATAGAAAATAGTATGGAGGTTCCTAAAGTTAACATGGAACTTCCATGGTATATTTCTTGTGGATTTGTATCCAAAAAAAATTCCAGTATTCTTCTTAATATTTAAGATCTACATAGAACTTGAGTGCTGATCCAAAAAAGATGAATTAAAATGATGTGTTACACACATACAATGTAATATTAAAATCGGCCTCTTAAAAAATTTTGGCATTCATGACAACATGATTGTCATGGAACCCGAAGGATATTTTACTAAACATTTTGAAAAAAACAAATAAACAAATGAATATCAAACAACACCCTCCAAAAACCCCAAACAAAGAAAAAGCCCTGTTCTCAGAAAGATAAATACTGCACAATTCTGCTTATTGTACTTAGTATTGAAAAGAAACTCATGAAAGGAGAAGTAGAAAATATAGTGATGTTGTCCTCCGGCTAGATGGTAAGGGAAACGGTTGTAAGATTTTAGGTATACTAGATAACTAAGTTCTGAGGTTCTGCTCGGCAGCAATGCTTAGATTAAGTAAATATGGTTTTGTGCACTTTAAACATAATTTTTATGTTGTTTTGGACTTCTGTTTTTTGTTTATTTGTTTGTTTTTGTTTTGTTTTTAGAGACATGGTTTCTTTATGTAACAGCCCTGGTTGTCCTAGAACTCACTTTGTAAACCAAGCTGGCCTCGAACTCACAGAGATCCACCTGCCTCTGCCTCCCGAGTGCTGTGGTTCATGGCATGTGCCACAATGCCTGGCTGTCAAATCTTGTTAAGGGACAGATCTCATATTAAGTGTTCCTATAAAACACAAGCAGGTCTTTAGTTCTCGCATAAACAAAAATTGGGTGAAAGATACACTGGGAAAGGTAGCTATATCTCTTACTTTGTGTTAATGATATCATAGGTGCTTGTATATGCCCAAACCTGAGAGATGATGTATGTTTATTGCATGCAGTTTAGCTCCTTATATATTGATACCTTAATAAAAGTTTGAGCTACACTTCCTGGTCGTCCTGCAGGGGCTATACTGCCCGATACCTCCTCTCTCTTCCTATCCCACCCAGCCTGCAACCAGAACCCTCCCTCCCCTCTTTGGCCACATAACATCTCCCAGCTCAGCCTGTTTGGGCGCTGGGACCAGTTCCGAATCGGGAGGGCAACCGGGAGGGTGGTAGTTCCTTTGTCTCAATAGCCTGTCTGCAGCAAGCAAGGCAGGCCCTTTGTTTATGAGCTACCCAAGCAGCATGGAGACCCGATCTGGGCACCAGGAGAGACATCATTGGGGTGAGTGAGTTTCTGACCGCGGCAGCAGCCCGGGACAGGGAACTCACACGTTCCTCATCCCTCCTACACTTCCTGGTCGTCCTGCAGGGGCTATACTGCCCGATACCTCCTCTCTCTTCCTATCCCACCCAGCTTGCATCCAGAACCCTCCCTCCCCTCTTTGGCCACATAACATCTCCCAGCTCAGCCTGTTCGGGCGCTGGGACCGATTCCGAATCAGGAGGGCAACCGGGAGGGTGGTAGTTCCTTTGTCTCAATAGCCTGCCTGCAGCAAGCAAGGTAGACCCTTTGTTTACGAACGACCCAAGCAGCACAGAGATCTGATCTAGGCACTAGGAGAGCCATCACTGGGGAGTGACATCACTGGGAAGGTACATCAGTGGGCAAGGAGACCTAATCCTGTAAAAGAAGATCCATAGGGGGGGCATTCAGAGGAAGAGATGGGCAGGCGCCAATGCAAGAATTCACCCAACAATCAAAAGAACAACATGAAACCACCAGAACCCAGCAACCTCACAATAGGAGGACAGGAACACCTTAATCAAGAAGAAGCAGAAAAATTTGACTTTATGAAAGTGATTGACGCCCTTAAACAGCATGTAAAAAATGCCCTTATAGAAATGGATGAGAAGTATAACAGAAAGTTTGAAGAATTGAATAAATCAGTGAATGATACCCTAGGAAACCAAGGAAAAACAATCAAACAGATAATGGAAACAGTTCAAGACTTGAAAACTGAAATGGAGGCAAAGAAGAAAACACAAACAGAGGGCCGGCTGGACATGGAAAATCTAGGTAAACGAATAGAGACTACAGAAACAAGCATAACCAGCAGAATACAAGAGACAGAAGAAAGAATCTCAGATGCTGAAGATAACATAGAGAAAATAAACGCACTGATCAAAGAAAACAGCAAGTCCAACAAACTCTCATCACAAAACATTCAGGAAATATGGGACACAATAAAAAGACCAAACCGAAGAATAATTGGAGTAGAAGAAGGAGAAGAAGTGCAGCTCAACGGTCCAGAAAATATATTTAATAAAATTATAGAAGAAAACTTTCCCAACCTAAAGAAGGATGTACCTATGAAGGTTCAAGAAGCAAATAGAACACCGAATAGGCTGGATCAAAAATAAAAACATCCCCTCGCCATATATAATCAAAACACAATGCATACAGAATAAAGAAAGAATATTAAGAGCCGCAAAGGAAAAAGGCCAAGTTACTTATAAAGGCAAACCTATCAGACTTACACCTGACTTCTCTATGGAAACCATGAAAGCCAGAAGGTCCTGGATAGATGTACTGCAAAAACTAAGAGACCATGGATGCAAGCACAGACTACTATACCCAGCCAAGCTTTCGTTCACTATAAATGGAGAAAACAAAATTTTCCAGGATAAAAACAAATTTAAACAATACGTAGCCACAAATCCAGCCTTACAGAAAGTAATAGAAGGAAAATCACTAACCAAGGAGTCCAACAATGACCACAATAACTCAGACATCTAGAGACCCTTCACCAGCGCAACTCAAAGAAGGGAAACACACAATCTCTACTACTAAAAAAAATGACCGGAGTTAACAACCACTGGTCATTAATATCACTTAATGTCAATCGGCTCAACTCACCTATAAAAAGGCACAGTCTAAGAGATTGGATACGAAAACAGGATCCAACATTCTGCTGTTTGCAAAAAACACATCTCAACCACAAAGACAGGCACCTACTCAGAGTAAAGGGTTGGGAAAAGGCTTATCAAGCAAATGGACCTAAGAAACAAGCAGGTGTGGCCATACTAATTTCTAACAAAGTTGACTTCAAACTTAAATCAATCAGAAGAGATGGAGAGAGACATTTTATACTCATAACAGGAACAATTCATCAGGATGAAGTCTCAATCCTGAATATCTATGCCCCTAATATAAAAGCACCCACGTACATAAAAGAAACATTACTAAAACTCAAGGCAGCCATCAAACCGCACACACTAATAGTAGGAGACTTCAACACCCCTCTTCACCAATGGACAGGTCAATCAGACAGAAACCTAACAGAGAAATTAGAGAATTAAAGGAGGTAATGAATCAATTGGACTTAACAGACATTTATAGAATATTCCACCCAAATAGGAAAGATTATACCTTCTTCTCTGCAGGTCATGGAACCTTCTCGAAAATTGACCACATATTCGGTAACAATGCAAACTTCCACAGTTACAAAAAAATATTAGTAACCACATGTGTCTTATCAGATCACCATGGATTAAAGTTAGAATTCAACAACAATGCTACCCTCAGAAAGCCTACAAACTCATGGAAACTGAGCAGTCAACTACTGAACCACACCTGGATCAAGAAAGAAATAAAGAGAGAAATTAAAGTCTTCCTTGAATTCAATGAAAATAAAGACACAACATACCCAAACTTATGGGACACTATGAAAGCAGTTCTGAGAGGAAAGTTCATAGCATTAAGTGCCCACTTAAAGAAAACAGAGAAAGCACACATTGGAGACTGAACAGCCCACCTGAAAGCTCTAGAAAAAAAAGAAGCAGACTCACCTAGGAGGAGTAGAAGATTGGAAATAATCAAACTGAGGGCTGAAATCAACAAAATAGAAACGCAGAAAACAATCCAAAGAATCAATGAAACAAAAAGCTGGTTCCTGGAGAAAATCAACAAGACTGATAAACCCCTATCCAAACTAATCAAACGGCAGAGAGAATATGCAAATTAATAAGATCAGAAATGAAAAGGGGGACATAACCACAGACACAGAGGAAATTCAGAGAATCATTAGATATTACTACAATAGCCTGTATGCCACAAAACTGGAAAATGTAAAAGAAATGGACACTTTTTTAACCAAAGTTAAACCAGGACCAGGTGAACAATCTAAATAGACCTGTTAGTCGCAAAGAATTAGAATCTGTTATCAAAAACCTCCCTACCAAAAAGAGCCCAGGACCAGATGGTTTCAATGCGGAATTCTACCAGAACTTCCAAGAAGACCTAATACCTATACTCCTTGATGTATTTCACAATATAGAAACAGAAGAGTCATTGCCAAACTCCTTTTATGAAGCTACAGTCACTCTGATACCAAAACCACACAAAGACTCAACCAAGAAAGAGAATTACAGGCCAATCTCACTCATGAACATCGACGCGAAAATCCTCAACAAAATACTGGCAAACCGTATCCAAGAACACATTAGAAAATTTATCCATTATGATCAAGTAGGCTTCATCCCAGAGATGCAGGGCTGGTTCAACATACGAAAATCTATCAATGTAATCCATCATATAAATAAACTGAAGGAAAAAACCATATGATCGTTTCATTAGATGCTGAAAAAGCATTTGACAAAATTCAACATCCCTTTATGATAAAAGTCTTGGAGAGATTAGGGATACAAGGGTCATACCTAAATATAATAAAAGCTATTTACAGCAAGCCATCAGCTAACATCAAATTAAACGGAGAGAAACTCAAAGCCATCCCACTAAAATCAGGAACACGACAAGGCTGTCCACTCTCTCCATATCTCTTCAATATAGTGCTTGAATTTCTAGCAATAGCAATAAGACAACATAAGGGGATCAAGGGGACTCGAATTGGAAAAGAAGAAGTTAAACTTTCGTTATTTGCAGATGATATGATAGTGTACATAAGCGACCCCAAAAACTCCACCAAAGAACTCCTACAGCTGATAAACACCTTTAGTATTGTGGCAGGATACAAGATCAACTCCAAAAAATCAGTCGCCCTCTTATACACAAAGGATATGGAAGCAGAGAGGGAAATCAGAGAAGCTTCACCTTTCACGATAGCCACAAACAGCATAAAATATCTTGGGGTAACTCTAACCAAGGAAGTGAAAGATCTATTTTGCAAGAACTTTAAGGCATTGAAGAAAGAAATTGAAGAGAATACCAGAAAATGGAAGGATCTCCCTTGCTCTTGGATTGGGAGGATCAACATAGTAAAAATGGCAATTCTACCAAAGGCAATTTATAGATTCAATGCAATCCCCATCAAGATCCCAGCAAAATCCTTCACAGATCTTGAGAGGACAATAATCAACTTTATATGGAAAAACAAAAAACCCAGGATAGCCAAAACAATCCTATACAATAAAGGATCTTCTGGAGGCATTACCATCCCTGACTCCAAACTCTATTACAGAGCTACAGTAATGAAAACAGTGTGGTACTGGCATAAAAACAGAGAAGTCTATCAATGGAATCGCATAGAAGACCTGAATTTTAACCCACAAACCTATGATCACTTCATTTTCGATAAAGGAGCTAAAAATATACAATGGAGGAAAGAAAGCATCTTCAACAAATGGTGCTGGCACAACTGGATATCAACTTGTAGAAGAATGAAAATAGACCCATATCTATCACCTTGCACAAAACTGAAGTCCAAATGGATCAAAGACCTCAATATCAGTCCGAACACACTGAACCTGATAGAAGAGAAAGTGGGAAGTACCCTACAACAGATGGGCACAGGAGATCGCTTCCTATGTATAACCCCAGCAGCACAGACATTAAGGGCAACATTGAATAAATGGGACCTACTGAAACTGAGAAGCTTCTGTAAAGCAAAGGATACTGTCACTAAGACAAAAAGGCACCTACTGACTGGGAGAAGATCTTCACCAACCCTGCAACAGACAAAGGTCTGATCTCCAAAATTTATAGAGAACTCAAGAAACTAGACTTCAAAATGCTAATTAACCCAATTAAAAAAATGGGGCACTGAACTGAATAGAGAATTTTCAACAGAAGAAGTTCAAATTGCCAAAAGTCACTTAAGGTCATGCTCAACCTCCTTAGCGATCAGGGAAATGCAAATCAAAACAACTTTGAGATATCATCTTACACCTGTTAGAATGGCTAAAATCAAAAACACCAATGATAGCCTTTGCTGGATAGGCTGTGGAGGAAGGGGTACCCTCATCTATTCCTGGTGGGAATGCCATCTTGTGCAACCACTTTGGAAATCAGTGTTTCGGTTTCTCAGGAAATTCGGGATCAACCTACCCCTGGACCCAGCAATACCATTCTTGGGAATATACCCAAGAGATGCCCTATCACATGACAAAAGCATTTGTTCAACTATGTTCATAGCAGTATTATTTGTAATAGCCAGAACCTGGAAACAACCTAGATGCCCTTCAATGGAAGAATGGATGAAGAAAGTGTGGAATATATACACATTAGAGTACTACTCTGCGGTAAAAACCAATGACTTCTCGAATTTTGCATGCAAATGGATGGAAATAGAAACACTATCCTGAGTGAGGTAACCCAGACCCAAAAAGAGGATCATGGGATGTACTCACTCATAATTGGTTTCTAGCCGTAAATAATGGTAACGGAGTATATAATTGGTGAACCTAAAGAAGCTAAATAAGAAGGTGATCCCAAGGAAAAACATATAATTATCCTTTGGGCTATGGGACGTAGACAAAATTGCCGGGGAGAAAATTGGGATCTTGGGGGTGGGGTGGGATGGGGGTAACGGGAGATGGGGAGAGAAAAGTGAGAAGGGGAGGATGGGGGAAACTTGGGGAAACAGGATGATTGGGATAAAGGAAGGTTGGATAGGGGTGCATGGAAGACAATTCTTAGTTAAGGGAGCCACCTTAGGGTTGGCAAGAGACTTGAACCTAGAGTGGCTCCCAGGAGCCCAAGGCGATGTCCCCAGTTAGTTCCTTGGGCAGCTGAGGATAGAGAACCTGAAATGACCCTATCCTATAGCCATACTGATGAATATCTTGCATATCACCATAGAACCTTCATCTGGTGATGGATGGAGATAAAGACAGAGACCCACACTGGAGCACTGGACTGAGCTCCCAAGGTCCCAATGAGGAGCAGAAGGAGGGAGAACATGAGCAAGGATGTCAGGAGCACGAGGGGTGCACCCAACCACTGAGACAGTGGGGCTGATCTATTGGGAGCTCATCAAGGCCAGCTGGACGGTGACTGAAAAAGCATCGGATAAAACCGGACTCTCTGAACATGGCGGACAATGAGGGCTGATGAGAAGCCCAGGACAATGGCACAGGGTTTTGATCCTACTTCATGTTCTGGCGGTGTGGGAGTTTAGCCAGTTTGGATGTTCATCTTCCTAGACATGGACGGAGGGGGGAGGACCTTGGACTTTCCACAGGGCAGGGAACCCTGACTGCTCTTTGGACTGGAGAGGGAGGGGGAGAGAATTGGGGGGAGGGGGAAAAGGGGGGGAGGGAAATGGGAGGCTGGGAGGAAGCAGAAACTTTTTTTTCATTTTCTCAAGTAAAAAAAAAAAGAAAAAAAAGATACACAACCATTTCAAAATGCAAAAAAAAATAAGGGTTTGAGCTAATAACGCATCTAGTAATTAAAAGACAGAAAAGGAAAAGGAAGAGCTGCATGTCTCCCAACTCTTTGTTCTAATATCAGTTGGAATTTACTTTTTAAAAATGAAGCATGCCGGGCGTTGGTGGCGCATGCCTTTAATCCCAGCACTCGGGAGGCAGAGACAGGCGGATCTCTGTGAGTTCGAGGCCAGCCTGGTCTACAAGAGGTAGTTCCACGACAGGAACCAAAAGCTATGGAGAAACCCTGTCTCAAAAAATCAAAAAAAAAAAAAAAAAGTAAAAAATGAAGCACAGGCCCTGGCCATTGAATCTGAGTCTGCAGCCTCCATTCTGCAGCTTCCTGTCCTTTATGACAGCTGTGACACTATCTCTTCCTGGGGAGGGGACAAAAAGGTGACATGAAAAACATTTACTTCTCTGGGGGGTGGTAGGTGCTACACCCTAGATTTCATTTCTTTATTAAACATTTCCCTGGTAGTCAAAACCACATTTATTTTTTGTGCCTTGGAGCAGTAAAAGAAGTCATCTCTGTCCTAGCTATTAGGTGGCCCTGGCCATTTCTGAATCCCCTGTCTGTTGCCAGAGCCCATGCAGGCATGTGCTGTAGCTCTCTGTAACACTACACTGTAACAATGAGTGGGTCTGGCTGTTTGTGTTTTCTGTCCTCCCACCAGGTCCCCTCAACTGTTTAGCCCCAGAGAAAAATCACACATAGGTTTCTATAAGTTATAAGTTGATTGGCCCATTAGCTCTAGCCTCTCGCTGGCTAACTCTCACATCTTGATTAACCCATTTTTCGAATCTATGTTAGCCATGTGGCTCAGTACCTTTTTTCAGTGGGGCAGATCACATCCTGCTGCTTCTGGGGTCTGGTCAGGAGTTGGAATAATCAACTTCTTCCTTCCCAGAATTCTCCTGTTCTCATTACATCATTTCTACTTCCTGTCTGGCTTTCCCGCCTATATTTCCTGCCTGGCCAATCAGCGTTTATTTATATTATGATTGACAGAATATAGACAATTCTCCCGCACCACTACACTACATGTTACTCTCCAGAATGGCTCTTTCTCCACATCCCCTTGTCATTGAGCACAATTCTGTGTTCCCCAGAGGCTCTGAAGATCCTTTTATTTCTTGTCTCAGGGACCTGTTTGCCTCTAGTCAAGGACTATGGATAATTAGCTCACAATATACAAGGAAAAGAATTTACCTTACAGATTTACAACCTCGGTATGGACTGGAAATAATCCTGGATTCTAATAATATTATCTATATAGTAACCATCTATGTGAAATTGTAAGAAAGTTGAAATAAACCAAAGGCAAAATAAATTGCTTCAATCTAGGCTGAGTTATTCCCCATTAGTTTTAAACCCAAAACCATGTTTATAAGTTTTTTGATATAATCTAAACTGGCCAATCTATTTTGGGGAGCAGTCGGTGTTTAACTTGCCTGCCTAAGAATTCTTTACAGTTAGCCTTTTGATCAAATTAGTGCAATGAATTGTGCTTAGTGTGGAAGAGCTGCCTTGGAGAGGAAGCCTGTAATATGTGCTTGCTCCATTTTTTAGCTGTATTTTCTTTCTACCACAACTCTGTTCCAGAGACCGAAGTAAAGGCTAATTCCCTTGTGGGGGAAGTTCATTCACAATGCTGGCAGCAATCGGCAGAGTTTCATGACTCGGACTCTGAACACCTCGAAAGTGCACAGACAGCGATCTCCTGAAGCTTTATTGTGCCAGCATCAAGGTCAGCCAGTGAGCCTCAGCTCGCATTTATACCGCTAAAACTTGGGCAGGAAAGAGAAGCTACTTTTTTGGGCAATGTTCCAATAGAGCCAAATGTTTTGCCCTCTAGTATAAAAATATAGGTGTGGTATGCTACTTGTTGCCTACAAAGATTCTTGTGTCTTTGCTAACAATATTCTGATATCATTCTTAGCTCGATTACCCAGCCCCGGGATGTGAAACTGGTTTATCTAATCCATGAGTGCAATCCTCCACCATCGATTCAACACTGCGTGTGCATGTGATTTGACCTTCACAAATGAGAAGCGCTGAGAAGATAATTCCCCATTGATTAAGAGAGACGGAAGGTGCTTTTCTGTTCTTTGCTTTCTTCCGGTTTTGGAAGCTGTTGTCTCTGAAGTGCTTACCCTACCCTCGCTATGACACAGGGTTTGAGGCATGAGACAGCTAAGCAAATGTCTCACAGTCCTGCAGGAATGGCCCAGTTGCACTCCTGAACTGACTCCAGTTGGTTCTGTGACTTTAAATTTCTTGTCACATGAGGAAATGGAGCAGAGTTATCACTTCAGCTTCAAGTGATCAGGAACTTTGTTACTTGCTGTAGAAAGCATCATGGCTATTGATCCCATGCCTAATACAGATGTTTTTTTTTCCTTAAATCTCTCCCTTCTGCCCTTAAACCAGATGTCAGCATTGCCGTGGTGCAGTTTCCACATGGGCGACTCACTGAAGAGTTTTAGTGGCAATACTGTTATCTGCTAACATTTTTAATGGTTTTTAATTCCTAAGAAGACAGAGTCAGTATGAAGTCATCCTTGAATGCATTTCTTAGGTATCTCTTATCACTCACGGAGAAAGGTTAGGATGATGGTGCCTTGAGTTACTGCCTACTTTGTTGCTTACTTATAAATGTTTGTATTTGTCATTTGGCATTCACCAGACAAGATTGTTCTGATTTGAATTTAAGCCAATAGAAAGTCATTTTTAGTTGGTATCTGAATGTAGCATGGAGACTTTCTTTGGGTGAGCTTTTAAGCATAAAAGTTATGCCTTGGGTTGACATATTTCAGTTAATAAGAACTAGCCAGAATCAGAACTATAGAAGTCAAAAAGCAAGGTTAGTTCCTTCAGAGACTTTCCCAGAACTACAGACTTTGATGGATTAGGTCTTTGTTTTAGTTTTGGCAGATGGTGCTGTCTACATGCTGAGTTTTACAGCCAGAATGGTACTCTCATGGAGTCAGTCATGCTGAGATCTGGAGGCTTACTAAGGCTGGGACCCTGTTACAGTATTGATGTCCCAAGAGGAAGAAAAGAGGAATAAATAGCTGAGTAATTAGAATCTGCAGTTTAATTTGGTCCTGGTAAGAATGCATGTATATGACCATCTAATCAAGATAAATTAATATGCATAATATACGTCTGCTCAGTATCTCTTTTCTATAATATTTACTTCAGAATTTCTTTTTATTTTTTTGGTAAGGATATACACTAACATTCCAGAGGCTTTGGAGACCATTGTAAATAATTTATACTTTGAAAAATGCCTGCCCAGGGTACAGAGAGCAGGGCGCTTGCAGGGTCAGATAGTGTATTATTCTGACTGCTGACAGTTCAGTTGCACCTGGGGGTCCAGAGACGGGAAACTTTCTCCCTTACTACACATACTGAAAACAAGAATGTACCTTTTGCATATTCTGAAGATTTATTCTTCTGCCACGACTAGATGGCCCCCACTGCCATCTTAAACCTTGGCCAGAAAGCTCCACTACGCTTGGCATTGCTATGAAGCCAGGTATTTATATCAAGGCATGTTCCGCTTTATTTGCCTTGTCTTTGCTTTGCATGTCCTCGGGTCAGGTGGCCAGTGTATTTCTGATCTATCCTCTTTCTGCATAAATACTTGATTATGGTAAATAGTCACACCCAAGACTTTTTGTGGGTCAGGGAAATGTAACTTCTTATGGGTCCTCACACCACAGGACAGAAGGTCCATCCGGAGAATGGAGTAAAGTTCATGGTAGTAGGACATGATGCTTGGTACTTCCTTGCTCTGAGGTTGTTTGCAAATGGCAACTCCATGTCATTCCAAGTGTTCTCATATGCCAATGCTGAGCACACAGGCTTAACTGTTAATTTTAACTTACAAGCTCATGCATGTAGATCTAATATAGATTTGAAATGTGTAACAAGTTTCTTAAGAAATGTTTCTTTTTATTAAGTGATAAATACCAGTAACACCAGAGTAATTGTTATAATGCTTTTGTTTCTAGCGTTTTACATATAAAAGTTAAGTATTGAGATGATATTGAGCATCTAAAATTTGAGTATCATAAATTCTATAACCCCTATTTCGTTGTTTTTAGAGGTAAACATCAATATATATCGAAAGTGTATGGAGTTTATTAGAGAAACACTTACTAGAAGAATTGAGTACATAGATCATCAGACTAGTGTCAAAAGGGGAGATGGGCCAGGCAGTGGTGGTGTGATGGTGCATGCCTTTAATCTCAGCACTTGGGAGGCAGAGGCAGGCAGATCTCTGTGTTTAAGGCTGATTGAGTCTATAAAGTGAGTTCTGGGACAGTCAGAGTTGTTACACAAAGAAATCCTGTCTCAAAAAAAAAAAAAAAAACCAAAATAGGAAGGATGGGGAAAAAGTTGGATGTTAGTATTTCCTATGGTGTTCAGTCTGAGGACAGTATTGTTTTGTGTTGAAAAGTCTGTGGATCGAAGTTGGCCAGCCTTGTATGCCCATTGAATAGGGTCCGGGGCTGAGAGTACTCTGTGGGAAACACTGCTTCAGGGTCAGTCCTGTGGGGTAACCTGTAAACCCAAGGCTTTATCGATTTAAAATTTGGGGTCTTTAATAATTAGGACAATTTGATTTTGAGTTCAAGAAGACTTTTAGGTAACAGGATACTCGAAGTACCTGAGAAATAATCATAGATAATCCTGGGGGGAAAACATTTGAGTTTTCCCATTCAGGCATGAAAGTTTATGTTTAGCTGATACTGTAAATTAAACAAAAATGTGGACAATATCAAAGTAGAACAGTTCCATAGAAGAGAAGCTTGTTTGAAGATTTTAATTTTTCTTATGTTTTATAGACGAGAGTTTGATGCCACAGATATTTTAGGCTGTACCAAATATAATTTTGGGTGAAAACTTTTAAATAATTTTGATTTTATTGAATATAGTTTTGGCTTAACTTTTTTGGTTTCCAAGAGAATTTGAGAAACATCTAGTTATGTAAGTATTTTTAGCCCTTATATTGCACAGAAGAAATATTATTTGCTTATTTATTTGTTTATTTATTTACTTATTTATTTAGTTTTGGCATTTCTATTTTATTTTTTTAAAACAATCTTTTTAAATTTACATACCAATCCCAGTTCCCCCTTTCTTCCCTCCTCCAGATACCCCTACCTTCTTCCTATACCCCCACCATCGACTCAGAAAGGGTAAGGCTTCCCATGGGGAGTCAAAAAAGTCTGTCACATGACTTGAGGCAGGACCAAGGCTTTCCCCCCGTATCTAGGCTGGCCAAAGTATCCCTCCATAAAGAATGGGCTCCAAAATACCAGTTTGTGAATTAGGGACAAATCTTTATCCCACTGCCAGTGGCCCTACAAACTACCCAAATCACACTACTGTCACATTCAGCGGGCCTAGTTCAGTTTTATCTTAAATAGGCTCCTCAGCTGTCATTCCAGAGTCAGTGAGCTCCTACTAGCTCTGGTCAGCTGCCTCTGTGGGTTTCCCCATCATGGTCTTATGTTGTACAGATATAAATTTTAAAAATAAAGCTTTATTATTAAAAGACAAGATAAAATTTTGTTGATGTTGCTGTTAAACTGGTAAGTTATAGTTAGCCAATAAAATCACCAGTGATCTTAGAAAGATGAACTAGAGAAGGAAGTATACTCCAAATAACACAGGAAGCCTTTTATTAAACATCTTAAATTCCATATTCAGCAGATCACTGAACAATTTGAGGACCATCTATTAACAATTTTTATTGGTTTTAGTTAGTTTCTTTAGGCATTACCTCAAAAAGATATAGAGAGGGCTAAATGGGGCTTGTACTTATTAGAACTATAAACATAGTTTTGGGTACATTAAAGAATTTGATCATTTAAAAAGTGACTGACCATTAGCTTGCATGGCTTAATTATTTTTGACAAATGTTAGGAACTTTTGTAAAATTAGGATTTTACAACTTTATCCCTGTTAGGTTTGAGCTTTAAAATTGGAATTGAGATTCCCTCAGCATTAAAATAAAACTTTAGACCATAAATACAGTCACAAAGAGGTTAAATGTATATCTATAAATCAGTTTTGCTTTGTATGAACAGACTTTAGGAATGTTTACCTTATTTATTAAACAGATGTTGTTAGCTATTTTAAGTTTTCTAGAAGCCTGATGTTAGCAAAGACATAAGTAATTAGACACAGTTCTCTAAGTCAGCTTTTGTTAGCCTGATTATGCTTTTATAACCTTAGGGATTTATCATCATATAAAAATCCACCCTAATTCAAAATATCTTGGAGACCTTCATCTAACAAAATATAATAATAATCAGAAAGTTTTATACCATGTGCTATATTGATGAACCTGGTTGTGAAGTTACATGGCATGTACTCTTTAACTTTAGTAGAGATGGATGCCACCACATGGTTCCTTTCACTGTGATGAGGCACCAGCCAAGACTGAGGCAAGCCATGTGGCTGCTATTAAAAAACATCGACCTCCTGAAACTGAAAAGCTTCTGTAAAGCAAAGGATATGGCCAACAAGACAAACGACAGCCTACAGAATGGGAAAAGATCTTCACTAACCCCACATCAGACAGAGGTCTGGTCTCCAAAATATACAAAGAACTCAAGAAATTGAACACCAAAAGATCACATAATCCAATAAAAAAATGGAGTACAGACCTAAACAGAGAACTCTCAACAGAGGAATCTGAAATGGCTGAAAGACACTTCAGGAAATGTTCAACATCCTTAGTCATCAGAGAAATGCAAATCAAAACAACTCTGAGATTCCATCTTACACCTGTAAGAATGGCCAAGATCAAAAACATTGATGATAACTTACGCTGGACAGGTTGTGGGCTAAAGGGAACACTCCTGCATTGCTGGTGGGAGTGCAAGCTGGTACAGCCCCTGTGGATGTCAGTGTGGAGATTTCTCAGAAAATTAGGAAACAATCTTCCTCAAGACCCAGTAATACTACTTTTGGGTGTATATCCAAAGGATGCTCACTCATGCCACAAGAACATGTGCTCAACTATGTTCAAAGCAGCTTTGTTTGTCATAGCCAGAACCTGGAAACAACCTAAATGCCCTTTGACCAAAGAATGGGTAAGGAAAATGTGGTACATTTACACAATGGAGTACTACACAGCAGAAAAATAATGACATCTTGAGTTTTGCTAGCAAATGGATGGAGCTAGAAAACATCATTTTGAGTGAGGTAACCCAGACCCAGAAAGACAATTATCACATGCATTCACTCCTAAGTGGTTTTTAAACATAAAGCAAAGAAAACCAGCCCACAAATCACAATCCCAGAGAACCTCGACAACAATGAGGACCCTAAGAGAGACATACATAGATCTAATCTACATGGGTAGTAGAAAAAGACAAGGTCTCCTGAGTAAATTGGGAGCATGGGGATCTTGGGAGATGGCTGAAGGGGAGGGAAGAGGCAGGAGGGGAGCAGAGAAAAATGTAGAGCTCAATAAAAATCAATAAATGAAAACAAAAAAAATCTATGTAATTCAGTATGCTGCAGTGGATCTATTTTTCTAAACAAGATTTAGGTCATATATGTAGCATATTGTAGGAAGTTAAAATTACCTATGTATAGATATAAAAATCAACCTTTTGTTTCAAGTTTTAATCTAAAATATTCAGTGGCTGAGAAATAGCTAATAGATGCTGATTGACTGTAGTGAGGTTAGACCTTTGAGTTCTATATCTCAGGGTGGGTGCAATTTTTTTGTGGATCATGTGGAATTTGTATATAAATTATGTGCTATGTTTCTCTATGTTCCTTTTCCTTTAGAATAGTAATCTACAAAAGCATTAAAAACAATCCCTATAGAATTTTAAGATGAAACGTTAGGCAATACCCATGGAGTATTTTTAAGAAATCTTAAAAAGATCTTTTGGATAGTGATATCTTGAGTAGCATGCTAATGTAATCTGCCAGTTATTAACAGTGTAGAATAATCAACCTTCATATTACTTAGTGGCACAGTAATATTTGTAGGCCCTTTATCAGTAAGGGATTATTTCTATGAGCTACAGCGTTTGCAGAAGCATTATCTAATAAGCTATTAACTTGCTGAGTTCTGGGTGTTACATTTCCCATAGAATTTAACCTTGAGTTTTCAGAAAGCAACTTTGGAGCAGAGCCAAATCCTTAGTAGTGAGAAACAGAAAAAAGTGTACCCAATGGTATCACCCAATATTTTAAATTTTGCTCTTACCATGAAAGTTAAGCACTCATTTAAACATTTATTAGCTGAGCAAGAGAAGAGACAATTCTCCACATAAGTGGTTTTCAACCTTTGGGTTGCAACCCTTTGGGTGTCGAAAGACCCTTTCACAGGGGCTGCCTAAGATCATCGGAAAACACAGGTATTTTCATTACAATTCATAACAGTAGCAAATCACAGCTATGAAGGAGCCACAAAAATAGTTTTATGATTGGGGGTCACCACAACATGAGGAACTATATTAAAGGGTTGCAGTATTAGCAAGGTTGAGAACCTAGAGGAAGAATCAGTGATAAGCATAAGGGTAGATTCTATTGGTGGAGAATGCAAACTTCATGGGCCTCATTCTTAGAAATGTGTTCTACTTACTGAGAGACAAAGCTTAGGGTCAGGGCCTCGACAATGTTCATGATACTGAAGGATTCCTTTAAGGACAGACTGGCTCCTAATAAATAGCAGGGATCACCAGGTTGTCTGACCACTTTCACTCTGTCGTTCTAGACATCATTCATTTCCTTCCTTTGAAAAAAAAAAAATCAGGCTCATGTGATTGACAATCCTGGTTTCTCTAGTGCTTACTCTAAACTGTGCTTCCTACACAGTACCACTGTGGATACCAGATCATGCTTCCTGGAGTCTTTGGACAGTTTATAGTTCCTCAAGTTAGAAGACTGCACAATGTAGCCTCTCACAGATAACTCCAATAGTTTCCTAGATGCTGTGGAACCTACCACACATCAAGTAGCTAAAAATGGCAGAAAGAAGTTCCCAACTAAGATTTTTGGAAAGTTTGTCTCTGTATGATACTCTGAAAATAAAAGATCCTGGTTTTTGATGGGTCCTGCAATCCCTGAGCTTGTGGATAGACAGAATTATAATTGATCTCTACCTTTACAACACTTTGACTCTTTGCAAATTCTCTGTCTCTGTCTCTCTCTGTCTTTGTCTCTCTATTGCTCTGTCTCTCTCTCTCTCTGCCTCTCTCTCTCTTTCACACACACACACACACACCACCACCACCACCACCACCACTACCACCACCACCACCACCACCACCACTCATGAACTTGGGCCCCAAAATCCTGACTTAGGGTGATGAGGGAATGAAGAAAGGACACACACAGAAGAGTGGGATTCAGTGGTCTGGACAGATGGAAAAGTCATAGCACCCGTAAAGCTCAGTATGTTTGCTATATACAGTTGGGCAGGGAACCAGGATCATTGCATACAGCAGTACAAGAAGCCAGCTTAGTTAACCTTGGTAGGATCAGTTTCTGTGGGGGAGTAGTCTTCAGTCTGTAAATATCCAAGTGGAGAAAACTCTGGTGGATGTTTTTCACATACACGGTTAGCATTCACACTCAGTCTTACGGAGGTCTTTGCCATCCCTCTGAACCTCAAGGCTCAGAGGGGAGTTGGCCAATTTCCCATGAAGGTGTCACCTGTGTGTTATTGGGTGCCTAGCAGCATCCCTGGTCTCTACCCAAAGAGACCCTTACTGCCACTCTCACACCAGTTATGCTAGCCAGCAATGCTGCTAGACACTGTAAAATGTCTCCTGGGTACAGAATCATCACCTAATTGAGAGCCACTGACATAAATCACAGCTGTCATACACAAGATAAACTTTGTCTGCAGCGTAAGAGTTATTAGCATGATAACAGAGAAAAACATTTTAAACAAATACATCAGGTAAAGGGGATTTAATTTAAAAACTCCACAGCCAGCCAGTTCTGCTGATGACAGCTCGCTGCAGCCAGACTCCTAGAGTTACACTTGAAGGGTCTCCCAATCAGCAGCTAAATTTAGGGAGAGAGCTCCAAGTGGCTGATTATTTCTTGTACCTGCTGGTTCGGCTCTCAGTGGACAGTTTTCAACAGGGAGACTGTGAGTACTGTCCATGACTGCAGGGGGATGCCTCAGATCTCTCAAATCCACCTGTTCCACAGGTCATCTTGCTCAGTTTACCCTTAACGTCTTAGACCAAAATCTGCTAAGGCAGGAAAAAGCCAGGAAGGCTCCTTCACACCCTGCTCCCTGGATGCTGTCATTAGTCTAATGTGATTGATGTCTTCCAGTTGTTACTAGTAAAGGGCATGAGACTTGGAGCACTTGACTGAATTACGGTTGGGATTCCTTGATGAGTCTTGTTGATACTTCTTTTCTCTAATCAAGTATTTTCTCAGCAGGCTTTCTCTCCCTCAACACCCTGGTAGAGTCTACTTTCTCCTTCCTAATTCTCTTTAGCTTTATTTGTAGTTTGGTTCTGTGGGGGATCCCAAACCTATGGTGTGTAAAATGTGGTACATATCAAAACTGCTGACACTCTTTCAAAGCAGAGGGAGAGAGAGCCAAGTTTCAGGAGTGTGCTCAATTTGAAAAATGGGTTGGAAACTCTTGATGTAGGAAAATGTCTGGGATGTTTGAGAAATGACATTGATGTTCCTAGCTGGAGAGAGGAGACCATGGACCTCTGTTGAGTGCAGCCATGTTGCTGCTGCATCCACTTATTTTCTCTATTATTTCAAGCGTGCCCTTCCTCACTGAGGGACATTACAACGTGCCATTTCTCCCTAGTTCTCTGGCTGGAGAGGGGAGCAGCTAGAGAAGAGCATGGTGTGCGGGGACCTGGCGCACAGTGCCTGTCGTACATCATTCTTACTCCTCCTCTGCAGTCACAAATGCTAAGTGGCAGCCTCAGCAGAACTGTCCCTGAGGAGTCTCCAGCAGGAGTTTCCTCAACTGTTTAATGATCAGATCTGACCAGATGGCAGAGTCTGGGAACTTTCTGAATAGTTACTTTTTGATCATTTCTGTTATGCTTCCTAATTCTCCCTGGACCAATCAGCTTTAGGCTCTGATAGTTGTAAGAAATCTCACAATTTGGCCTGTGAGACTATTACTGATGATCATTTCCCATAGTTCAATGGGAGGGCAATTTTCTTTGTTGGCAGCAATTTTATTTTAAGGGACTGAAGTGACAGACTGTGGCAGATTGATAACCATGGAGGATGGGGATCGGATTAAATGGATTTAGGCTCTGCCAATGTTTTTGTGTTTACTTAGTCTGATTAGAAAGACCACAGCTAGAGCTTCAGTTTTTTTTGTATATTATTCCCACAGACCCTGAATTTTGGGCTGCTGGTCACCTGTGCTTGAAGTCTGGGCTGCTGTTGTGGCTGTTATAATGTCTTCTTGAGGTAATATGCTCATTTGTAGAACGATAGTCACTGAGAGCTCACAGCCGGATTTCTTGCCCAGACAGTTGTCCTTGGCCACCTCAACAGAGGGAACTATTTCTATCCACATTAGGCATTCTCAAGGTTCTAGCTCAATGACCTAAGAGGGGAGGCAAAGGCTCATTCTTTTGCCTCAGTCCTGGACATTTCTCAAGGACCATCTGAGTTCTAAAGTTGGAATTGGTTGAGGCTTCTGTGTAGCAATTTTATTCCAAACCATCCTCTTAGGGTGCTGTCCTCATCCTATTATAGGTGATATTTACCTAGAACACTCCCCTATACATTCTGTTCACTGAACTCTCTTCCAGTTATGCTTCTGGAAGTCAGACTAAGACAGTCACTTCGCAAGGAAGGACAGAAGTGAATATCATGCCAACTAGCTCTAAGGATAGTCAGCCATAGTCTGAGAATGACTCATCAGAACTCAGAAATATCTTTTATTTAATACTGAAAATAGTATGAAGTTTTAAAATTAGACAATGATATTTTTTGTTAATGCCAACTTAGACATCTTTCACCACCACATGAAGTGTAGTGCCAGGAATGGGTTATATCTACTTAAGTTGTTGACTCAATGGAAACTCCCAGACATCTCGGCTATAACCAAGACTATTGGTAGCTCTCCACAAACTGGAAGTGAGATTCTATTACTGAAGACGGCACTTACATATCTTATTGAACACAAGGAATTTGAGCTGGTGCCTAACCAGATATTTTGCCCATACTGACTAGTGCTCATGGTACTCAAAGGCACTCTATTTGTTACCAGAGGAGAAAGGTTACACCAACCCAGTAACAATCCTTTGATATACAATGGTGAACTGCTTGTAGATACAGTGGTGCAATAGTGTCCCAAAAGTTGTGGGAATAACTAGCCTGTTTTTTGACTGGTTTTAGGGCCCACTCCATAAGTTAGAACATATGTCTGACACTGCTCTGGGAGCCAAATCACTTGAGATTAGATAGGCTATGTGCCTAGAAAATAACCAAACAGTACTGTTTTGATAAAGAACAAGAGTAATAAAATGACTACTAATGACTTCTGCTATCCAATAATTTATTATTTTTTAGTTATGTGTATACAATGCATACTTTTGACTACTTCCTCTGGCCACCTCCCTTCCATCCTTATTCACCTCACATGCTTTAGATATTAAGAGAATTAGCCATTTATATAGAATTTGATTTGGTGTATAACTACTTCTTTTAGTTTCTTATTGTTTCCTTTTGTGCTTAAATCCTTTTGTTACATATGCATTTGTGTGTGTAGGTGTATGTGATGGTTTTTCCTCCTCTTCTTTTCTGCAATGTTCTTTAAAAATTAAAAAATTCCTTGTTGGCAAAGGAAGCCTATACCTAATAATCAGAAATCTGAAGGGAAATGGTAAATTATTAAGAGTTTTGAACATTGTGAGATGATTCTTGATGTATTTGGGAAAGTTGTATCTTTTTCTTAATTTAGTTTTTCAAGTTTACTTTTGCACTTTTTTACTCTCTCCCCCCCCTCTCCCTCTCTCTCTCTCTGTCTCTCTCTCTCTCTCTCTCTCTGTGTATATAGCTGACACAGTACAAGCACATCTGGAGATTAGAGCACAGCTTGAACAATCGATTCTTTCTTTCTACCAAGATTTTATTATGCAACATGGGCACTTAATTCAACCAAGAATTTCCCAGATATAGGTCATAGTTAAATGATGGGATATCCATTATTCAAAAGCTTAAGTCTAAGGACAAGACACATAACTAATTCACTCCCAAATCTATAACTCACCGTGATAGTACATTGAGAACAATACATGCTTCTCTGTTGGGAAGGAAATTCCTGACTATAGTTAAAATACTAAAGAAAGTAAGGAAATTTGTAGAGGATGAGACTGGGTAATGTTTTAGAGCATCGTTGGTAAATGGTCATAAAGCACCAGCAGGAGAGTTCAGGCTTTGGACACTGTGGACTCTCTGTTGCAGTTATTCAACTGTACAACATAAATGCATGAGTGTGGGTATAGTATGTGGGTATAGTAAATAAAATGCTATTTACAAAAGCAAACAACAAGTTGGTTTTAATCTATGTGTCATAATTAACTGGCCCTTCTTAAAGAGGACAATTGAGAGTTTATTAGCACTGAGAGATGGCTCAGTGGGTAAAGGAACTGATCCTTGGGCCTGTTGACCTGAGCTTGATTTCCATGGCCTTCATGGTTGAAAGCACTGACTCCTCTAAGTCTTTCTCTAATCCTGATATGTGTACTAGTGTGGAAGTAGCTAGTGTCTGACCTCACACACACAGAGTGTATATAAGTGTAAAAACATTGGAAATGAGTTCATTAGTAGATGAGAAGCAGCAATGAGGAAAGAGTTCACACACAGCTAAATGTCAGTGTTAAGGATTGAAGCTCTCCCTGCCTTTTCTGCTTTTCTCCTTTCCTACAACTATTCCTATATAACTTATTTGAGAGGGTAGTGGATCTTGTATTCCTTTCACCTTTATCACCAAGAAATACACTAAATTTATACTTGCTTCTCTTGTCTATACTTTGCAAAAATGCCATAGGATGTATATGTCTCACAAGTTCTCAGAGGTCCTGCTGTATATTGGAGTCAACATTGCATTTTAATTTGAGTGCAGGTACTGTCTTTCCTCTTATCATTGCTGTAGTATGGTAGAACAAAAGTTGTTATTCCCTGTTAACTGCGTACAATACTCATCTTAGTTTAAACATGTCGATGACACGTTTTTGTAGAATATAGCTGCTCTATTGATGTCCGTCTTATCTCATTAACTTGAAGACATTGCTGCTTAGACTAAAGCTTGAAAATACTGAAGTCTATTTCGAATGAAAACTGGTTTTTCCAAGAAGTTATAGGCAATGCTAGGTCTGTGTTCTTATTTATGGTAATTTCCACATTCTAGAGAGTCTTCCTCATCAATCTCTTTTGAAGCTGTTGTTGTTCATCAATATATCTATCAATATCACTATCACCCTGACACATACAGTCTGTTTCTTAGACCAGTACACTTTTCTTCTAAACCCAATTTCCTCCCTCCTTCACCAGTTCTCTGCCTGTCTGTTTTGCTCACCGTGTGCAGGTTATTTTTGTAGTGAATTAATCAATGCATGTCACACCATTAATTAAAATCCCTGGCTAATTTCTACTTTCTTATAGAGATGGTGTAAACTCCCTAAGTTATGTTACTCAAAATTCACCTTCCTACTATCCATCCATCTTCCTGCATTTCCTGTCATACACCCCTGGTTCTCTACCTTACACTAGATGTTGTAAACATTAGTTATTAGTTTTGTAATATACTGTCATATACTTTACTCATCTCTGTACTTACAGGTCTGTCACTAAAGACACAGTTTGGTTGATTTAGTTTGATACCTAAACTTGGTACCAGTAAATATATAATACTGTCTATATTGCTTAACCATTCTATGGCTCAGGTGATTTTCATGTAAGAGGGATATTTTCTATGAAGAATTCATAATTCACATGTTTATTTTGAGGATAATAGTAAGTGATCATAAGTGTGTCTGAAGCATAGGAAGTGCTATGTAGACATGATCCATCACTGTCACTCTGAGTGCTTTGCTTCTGTGTTAGCAGAATGAGCTTTTATATATTCTTAAAGACAGGTAAATATCACCCACTGTGTAGAAACTTTAGTCTCATCCCCTCAAGCACATTGTATGTGCTTCCAACATAACATTTAATGGAGCATATAACATGATTCATGGCATTTTGTTTCTCTGCATTATTAGACTATGAGTTTATTTGAAAAAAGAATTGAACTTCAGCTCTCTCTGCCTCTGTCTCCCTGCCTGTCTCTGTGTCTCCTCGTCTCTGTCTCTCTCTCTCTGCCTCTCTCTTCTCTTCTGCTGTTCCTGTCCTCAGAAGCCAGTTTCCCCTAGCATCCCCCCTTTTACCTTTACCTCTCTACCAATAAAAATAGTCTTTGTGAAAAAAATTGAAATTTTATATATTTTGTTCTGTGTATAGTAGATATTCAATTTGTTGAATGAATGAATGAATGGATTATATAGAGACTTATATGATCTGTGAAAAGGCTTTTGCCATAGAATGTTTCCAATACTTATGAAACTAGAGATGCTGATACAAGGAATTATCACATATTTCAAATGAAGATCCATACTGAATTCTTGTAGTTTTGACAGTGTATTTTTGTTTGTACATATTCATGTGTGTGTGTGTGTGTTTGTGTATGTATTTTTGTATGTATGCATGTACATATAGATGCCTGAGAATAACCTAACGTATTATTCCTCAAGAGCGTGCCTGTCATTTTAAAAATTATTTATTTATTTTATATTATACTATAATTGCATCCCTTTTTCCTTTCCTTCCTTCAAACCTTTTCATATATGCCTCTTTGCTCTCTTTTCAATCCGGAACCTCTTTTTCGTCAGTTGTATGTGCATAAATGTTGAGACAGTACTTTGCTGGTCCAGAACTCTGGTACTCACCATGTAGCAACTAGGCTAGGCTGGCTGGCCAACAAACCCAAGGGATCTGCTTGTCTCCCCCTCTCTGGCACTGAGATTACAGCCCACACACCAACTCCAACCATTTTATATATGTTCTGGGGATGGTCTGAGACATTATGCTTGCAAGGCTATCCCATCTGCAAAGTGAACTATCTTCTCAGACCTTTCATAGAGTATTTTAAACAAATATCAGATATTATATATTTTGATTCATAAAAGAATCAGTACATATTCTTTTAAGGGACATTATTTTAAACACAATGAATAAATCTTTTTTTTTTTTCACTTTTCTTTTCTTTATTCTCCATCCCCACCTCTCCTCCTGGTACTCTGAATTTCCACGAGGACGTATTTTTTTTTATTGAAAAAAAAATCCCTGCTTCCTCCCAGCCTCCCATTTCCCTCCCCGTCCTCCCACCCCTCTCCCCCTTCCCCCATTCCTCTCCCCTCCCTCTCCAGTCTGAAGAGCAGTCAGGGTTCCCTGCCCTGTGGAAAGTCCAGGGTCTTCTCCCCTCCATCCAGGTCTAGGAAGGTGAGCATCCAAACTGGCTAGGCTCCCACAAAGCCAGAACATAAAGTAGGAACAAAACCCAATGCCATTGTCCTTGGCTTCTCATCAGCCCTCATTGTCCGCCATGTTCAGAGAGTCCGGTTTTATCCTATGCTTTTTCAGTCACAGTCCAGCTGGCCTTGGTTAGCTCCCAATAGATCAGCCCCACTGTCTCGGTGGATGGGCGCACCTCTCGTGCTCCTGACTTCCATGCTCATGTTCTCCCTCTTTTCTGCTCCTCATTGGGACTTTGGGAGCTTAGTCCGATGCTCCAGTGTGGGTCTCTGTCTCTATCTCCATCCATCGCTAGATGAAGGTTCTATGGTGATATGCAAGATATTCATCAGTATGGCTATAGGATAGGGTCATTTCAGGTTCCCTATCCTCAGCTGCCCAAGGAACTAACTGGGGGACATTGCCCTGGGCACCTGGGTGCCACTCTAGGTTCATGTCTCTTACCAACCCTAAGGTGGTTCCCTTAATTAAGTTATGTGATTCCCTGCTCCTCTATTTAACCTTGTTTTATCCCTAATCATCCCGTTTCCCCAAGTTCCCCCCATCCTCCCCTTCTCACTTTTCTCTCCCCATCTCCCCTTACCCCCATCCCACCCCACTCCCAAGGTCCGAATTTTTTGCCCAGCAATCTTGTCTATTTCGCATAGCAGAAATAATAACTATATGTTTTTCTTTGGGTTCACCTTCTTAATTAGCTTCTTTAGGATCACAAATTATAGACTCAGTGACCTATATTTATGGCTAGAAATCAATTATGAGTTAGTACATCCCATGATCCTCTTTTTGGGTCTGGGTTACCTCACTCATTATAGTGTTTTCTATTTCCATCCATTTACATGCAAAATTCGAGAAGTCATTGTTTTCTATGGCAGAGTAGTACTCTAATGTGTATATATTCCACACTTTCTTCATCCATTCTTCCATTGAAGGGCATCTAGGTTGTTTCCAGGTTCTGGCTATTACAAATAATACTGCTATGAACATAGTTGAACAAATGCTTTTGTCATGTGATAGGGCATCTCTTGGGTATGTTCCCAAGAGTGGTATTGCTGGGTCCAGGGGTAGGTTGATCCCGAATTTCCTGAGAAACCGCCACACTGATTTCCAAAGTGGTTGCACAAGTTTGCATTCCCACCAGCAATGGATGAGGGTACCCTTTTCTCCACAACCTCTCCAGCAAAGGCTATCATTGGTGTTTTTGATTTTAGCCATTCTGACAGGTGTAAGATGATATCTCAAAGTTGTTTTGATTTGCATTTCCCTGATCGCTAAGGAGGTTGAGCATGACCTTAAGTATCTTTTGGCCATTTGAACCTCTTTTGTTAAGAATTCTCTGTTCAGTTCAGTGCCCCATTTTTTAATTGGGTTAATTAGCATTTTACACTCTATTTTCTTGAGTACTTTATATGTTTAGAGATCAGACCTTTGTCTGTTGCAGGGTTGGTGAAGATCTTCTCCCAGTCAGTAGGTTGCCTTTTTGTCTTAGTGACAGTGTCCTTTGCTTTACAGAAGCTTCTCAGTTTCAGTAGGTCCCATTTAGTCAATGTTGTCCTTAATGTCTGTGCTGCTGGGGTAAGACTTAGGAAGCGATCTCCTGTGCCCATCTGCTGTAGGGTACTTCCCACTTTCTCTTCTATCAGGTTCAGTGTGTTCGGACTGATATTGAGGTCTTTGATCCATTTGGACTTGAGTTTTGTGCTTGGTGATAGATATGGGTCTATTTTCATTCTTCTACAGGTTGACATCCAGTTGTGCCAGCAACATTTGTTGAAGATGCTTTCTTTATTCCATTGTATACTTTTAGCTCCCTTATTGAAAATGAGGTGTTCATAGGTTTGTGGGCTAAAAACCTGGTCTTCTATACGATTCCATTGATCGACTTCTCTGTTTTTATGCCAGTACCACACTGTTTTCATTACTGTAGCTCTGTAATAGAGTTTGAAGTCGGGGATGGTAATGCCTCCAGAAGTTCCTTTATTGTATAAGATTGTTTTGGCTATCCTGGGTTTTTTGTTTTTCCATATAAAGTTGATTATTGTCCTCTCAAGATCTGTGAAGAATTTTGATGGGGCCTTGATGGGGATTGCATTGAATCTATAAATAGCCTTTGGTAGAATTGCCATTTTTACTATGTTGATCCTCCCAATCCAAGAGCAAGGGAGATCCTTCCATTTTCTGGTATCCTTTTCAATTTCTTTCTTCAATGCCTTAAAGTTCTTGTCAAATAGATCTTTCACTTCCTTGGTTAGAGTTACCCCAAGATATTTTATGCTGTTTGTGGCTATCATGAAAGGTGATGATTCTCTGATTTCCCTCTCTGCTTCCATATCATTTGTGTATAAGAGGGCGACTGATTTTTTGGAGTTGATCTTGTATCCTGCCACATTACTAAAGGGGTTTATCAGCTGTAGGAGTTCTTTGGTGGAGTTTTTGGGGTCGCTTATATACACTATCATATCATCTGCAAATAACTAAAGTTTAACTTCTTCCTTTCCGATTCGAGTCCCCTTGATCCCCTTATGTTGTCTTATTGCTATTGCTAAAACTTCAAGCACATTATTGAAGAGGTATGGAGAGAGTGGACAGCCTTGTCGTGTTCCTGATTTGAGTGGGATGGCTTTGAGTTTCTCTCCGTTTAATTTGATGTTAGCTGTTGGCTTGCTGTAAATAGCTTTTATTATATTTAGTTATGACCCTTGTATCCCTAATCTCTCCAAGACTTTTATCATAAAGGGATGTTGAATTTTGTCAAATGCTTTTTCAGCATCTAATGAAACGATCATATGGTTTTTTCTTTCAGTTTATTCATATGATGGATTACATTGATAGATTTTCGTATGTTGAACCAGCCCTGCATCTCTGGAATGAAGCCTACTTGATCATAATGGATAATTTTTCTAATGTGTTCTTGGATACGGTTTGCCAATATTTTGTTGAGGATTTTCGCGTCGATGTTCATGAGTGAGATTGGCCTGTAATTCTCTTTCTTGGTTGAGTCTTTGTGTGGTTTTGGTATCAGAGTGACTGTAGCTTCATAAAAGGAATTTGGCAATGACTCTTCTGTTTCTATATTGTGAAATACATCAAGGAGTATAGGTATTAGGTCTTCTTGGAAGTTCTGGTAGAATTCCGCATTGAAACCATCTGGTCCTGGGCTTTTTTTGGTAGGGAGGTTTTTGATAACTGCTTCTAATTCTTCGCGACTAACAGGTCTATTTAGATTGTTCACCTGTTCCTGGTTTAACGTTGGTATATGGTATTTATCTAAAAAAGTGTCCATTTCTTTTAGATTTTCTAGTTTTGTGGCATACAGCCTTTTGTAGTAAGATCTAATGATTCTCTGAATTTCCTCTGTGTCTGTGGTTATGTCCCCCTTTTCATTTCTGATCTTATTAATTAGTATATTCTCTCTCTGCCGTTTAATTAGTTTGGATAGGGGTTTATCAATCTTGTTGATTTTCTCCAGGAAGCAGCTTTTTGTTTCATTGATTCTTTGGATTGTTTTCTGTGTTTCTATTTTGTTGATTTCAGCCCTCAGTTTGATTATTTCCAGTCTTCTACTCCTTCTAGGTGAGTCTGCTTCTTTTTTTTCTAGAGCTTTCAGGTGGGCTGTTAAGTCTCCAATGTGTGCTTTCTATGATTTCTTTAAGTGGGCACTCAGTTCTATGAACTTTCCTCTTAGGACTGCTTTCATAGTGTCCCATAAGTTTGAATATGTTGTTTCTTTATTTTCATTGAATTCCAGGAAGACTTTAATTTCTTTCTTTATTTCTTTCTTAATCCAGGTGTGGTTCAGTAGTTGACTGTTCAGTTTCCATGAGTTTGTAGGCTTTCTGAGGGTAGCATTGTTGTTGAATTCTAACTTTAATCCATGGTGATCTGATAAGACACAGGTGGTTACTAATATTTTTTTGTAATTGTGGATGTTTGCTTTGTTACTGACTATGTGGTCAATTTTCGAGAAGGTTCCATGAGCTGCAGAGAAGAAGGTATATTCTTTCCTATTTGGGTGGAATGTTCTATAGATGTCTGTCCATTTGCTTCATCACCTCTATTAATTCTCTTGTTTCTCTGTTATGTTTCTGTCTGATTGACCTGTCCATTGGTGAGAGAGGAGTGTTGAAGTCTCCTACTATTAGTGTGTGCGGTTTGATGGCTGCCCTGAGTTTTAGCAATGTTTCTTTTATGTACGTGGATGCTTTTATATTAGGGGCATAGATATTCAGGATTGAGACTTCATCCTGATGAACTGTTCCTGTTATGAGTATAAAATGCCCCTCTCCATCTCTTCTGATTGATTTAAGTTTGAAGTCAACTTTGTTAGAGATTAGTATGGCTACACGTGCTTGTTTCTTAGGTCCATTTGCTTGATAAGCCTTTTCCCAGCCCTTTACTCTGAGTAGGTGCCTGTCTTTGTGGTTGAGGTGTGTTTCTTGTAAACAGCAGAATGTTGGATCCTGTTTTCTTATCCAATCTCTTAGTCTGTGCCTTTTTATAGGTGAGTTGAGTCCATTGACATTAAGTGATATTAATGTCCAGTGGTTGTTAACTCCAGTCATTTTTTTTAGTCGTAGAGTTTGTGTGTTTCCCTTCCTTTAGTTGTGCTGGTGAAGGGTCTCTAGATGTCTGAGTTATTGTGGTCACTGTTGGACTCCTTGGTTAGTGCTTTTCCTTCTATTACTTTCTGTAAGGCTGGATTCGTGGCTACATATTGTTTAAATTTTTTTTTATCCTGGAAAGTTTTATTTTCTCCATTTATAGTGAACGAAAGCTTGGCTGGATATAGTAGTCTGGGCTTGCATCCATATTCTCTTAGTTTCTGCAATACGTCTATCCAGGACCTTCTGGCTTTCATGGTTTCCATGGAGAAGTCAGGTGTAAGTCTGACCGGTTTACCTTTATAAGTAACTTGGCCTTTTTCCTTTGCAGCTCTTCATATTCTTTCTTTATTCTGTATGCTTTGTGTTTTGATTATTTTATGGCGAGGGGATGTTTTTTTTTGATCCAGCCTATTTGGTGTTCTGTATGCTTCTTGAACCTTCATAGGTATATCTTTCTTTAGGTTGGGAAAGTTTTCTTCTATAATTTTATTAAATATATTTTCTGGACCGTTGAGCTACACTTCTTCTACTCCTATTATTCTTAGGTTTGGTCTTTTTATTGTGTCCCAGATTTCCTGAATGTTTTGTGATGAGAGTTTGTTGGACTTGCTGTTTTCTTTGATCAGTGTTTTTATTTTCTCTATGGCATCTTCAGATTCTGAGATTCTTTCTTCTATCTCTTGTATTCTGTTGGTTATTCTTGTTTCTGTAGTCTCTGTTTGTTTACTTAAATTTTCCATGTCCAGCTGACCATCTGTTTGTGTTTTCTTCTTTGCCTCCATTTCAGTTTTCAAGTCTTGAACTGTTTCCATTATCTGTTTGATTGTTTTTCCTTGGTTTTCTAGGGTATCATTCACTGATTTATTCAATTCTTCAAACTTTCTGTTATATTTCTCATCCATTTCTATAAGGGTGTTCTTTACATGCTGTTTAAGGGTGTCAATCACTTTCATAAAGTCAATTTTTTCTACTTCTTCTTGATTAAGGTGTTCATGTCCTCCTGTTGTGAGGTCGCTGGTTTCTGGTGGTTTCATGTTGCTTTTCAGATTTTTGGGTGAATTCTTGCATTGGCGCCTGCCCATCTCTTCCTCCGAATGCTCCCCTATGGATCTTCTTTAACAGGATCAGGTCTTCTTGCCTACTGATGTACCTTCCCAGTGATGGCTCTCCCCAGTGATAGCTCTCCTGGTGCCGAGATAAGATCTCCAAGCCCAATGATGGCTCTCCCCAATGCTGGCTCTCCTGGCGCTGAGATCAGTTCTCCGTGCCCAGTGCTGGCTCTCCTGGCACCAAGATCAGGTCTCCGTGCTGGTTGGGTAGCTCGTAAACAAAGCGCCTACCTTGCTTGGTGCAGGCAGGCTATTGAAACAAAGGAACTCCTGCCCACTTGGGTGCCCTGAGGATTCGGACCCAGTGCCCAGGCTGAGCTGGGTGATGTTATGTGCCCAAAGAGGGCAGAGGGGCCGAAGAAGGGAGGGTTCTGGATGCAAGCTGGGTGGGATAGGAAGAAAGAGGCAGTATGCAGGGAGTAGAGGCCCTGCAGAGAGTCCAGGAAGGATAGGGGGTTGAGGAACTTCTGAGTTCCCTGTCCCGGGCTGATGCCATGGGGTCAGCAACTCACCCCGTGCTGGCTCTCCTGGCTCTGAGATCAGAATAAATCTTTTTTTTAAATCAAAGATCCATTATATTTTAAAATGATTTCAGTAGTTGCCGTAAGATTTTTGAGTTATTAGATCATTCATATTAATATTCTCTTATCAGAGTTCATATATTGTCTTAAAACTCTTAATTTTAAATGGCATATCTTCTTTACCACTGACTATAATTTTTATACGGTAGGTCATTTGTAACAAAATTTTCTATAAATTATGAATTTGAATGATTTAAATTCTATGCTATTTTTCAAAATTTCTACTCACATTTCCTGTTCCATTAAAGATTTTTTTGGAGGTTAATTAAATTCAAGTTCATTTTCCAATGAGAAACTAGAGATTCTAGTATTTACTTCTTGTTTAAGTAGAGTATATTTGAAGTATATTTGAAGTAGAGTATATATTGTCTAAAAAGGAATGCAATGTCTGCTTGATAAGATTTGTCAGTAAGCTATAAGGAGTTTAAACCTCATTCAGATATTTTTAAATCTTTTCAAGAGCCTCTTGCATAATGTTTTTATGATCATTATTTTGAGTCATTCCTTCACCAGGAGTTACAAAATAGTGATTTTTTTCCATTCTTCTTTTTTGGGCACATATTAGCTGTGATTTTTTTTTTTGTTTTTATATGAAGAAATTAAGAATCCTTTAACTATTTAGTTACCTCTGAGTATACTTCATAAAAGAAAGGGTAAATGACTTTTTTTTCTTTTGTGAAGGTTTAGTGTGATGGCTTGGTGTATATGGGGTCTCTTCAAACACCACGGCTAGTGGAGTGTTGATCCATTGGAGACAAGAAGGAAATTCATTTAACATGACTCAGCAGCTGGTGTTGGTTCAGACTTTGAGAGTCTGGGTAGTTTATTTTAGACATATTTAATCACAGCATAATTTGGAATAATATTTCCTTGTAATAAGTAACTCAATTCCATGTGTACATAACAATGCTTAAGACATGATTACATTGAAACTCTTGTAAAGTACAAGTGATGTTTTCCATATATGGTAGGCTCTATAGATTAACCATACTCATGATAAGATAGTGGGGATCCAGTGTTGCCTGGCCATACATATAGTGCATATATCATTGGGTATTAACTACATTTGTACCCAGACTTTGGGGCAGACAACAGGTTTACATCTCTGCTTTTGAGGAGACAGCCCTGTGTATTTAACATTCCTGGTTTCCCTGGAGCTTATCTGTGAACACAAGGCCAACATTGCCTCCTACATTGCTGATCCAACATTTAAAGGTGATTATTTTGATCAGTAGTTTGACATGTTTTGTTTAGTTGCAATCAGTACTCTTTCTGATGTTCAGACATCTCCAGGTTTGTTCTGTCAAATCACTCACAGTGCCTGTCAGCCATTTGACATGTTTTGAGAAATCTAGACTTCTTGCTTTCAGGTAGAGTAAGATAACAGGATTGCCATGTTCATCGCTTGTCCCTAGCCTGGAGCCATTCATTTGTCTAAGAAGCTCCACTCTCCCAAGAGAGAATCAGGGTTTGAGGGATAGGATAGACTTGCTTTTGTTTCCTGCTGGTATACAGAGATGGAAACTACATGTCCTTAAAAGAGAAAATAAGCCGTCAGTTCACACTAATTTTTTCCAATGGGAAGATTGGTTTCTATTTAGGTTTTTCTTATGTGGTATAAACTATTCCTTAAAAATCATGAATCTTAGTTATATTAATACAACCACATGTGACTTAATTTAATATGTTATAACTGTTTCGAACTAAAATGCCTATAATTCTAATATTAAAGAAAAACAGAAGTACAGTGTTAAAGTAGGAAAAACAAAGAACTATTACCACAAAATAATCATAAGGTCACACTAAAGGGAGCTCAGTATAGAACTGGCCTCAGCTGTAAAATTACATGGAGAAATGGGGGTTTATAGCCAAGAAGAACTAATACTGTATATAACTGTATTTTTTTATTTAAAGGAAACAACATCATGTATTTTTTATTTAAATGTTTATAAATATTTCTTTTAAAATAATTGTTTATTAACACAGTTTTAAGAAGCACTACAGAGAGTTTCTATATTATATTTTTAGTTATTTTTATGTGTTCTTTTAGAATATTTTTACTATTATTTGTTTACTGTATTTGTGTCTCCCTGTATAGGTGCTTGTGCCTAAGGAAGTCAGAGGCATCCCCTGAAGCTGGAGTTACTGTCAGCTGTAAGTGCCCCGATGTGGGTTTTGGGAATTGAACTTGGGTCCTTTACAAGAACAATATGTGTTCTTAGCTGCTGAGCCATCTCTCTAGTTCTCCCATGCAATCTTTAGTCATTGTTTTTCATAGGATCATCATGTAAGACCAAGGGGACAACATGATGCTGACTTTGAATCCGAGTACTTCCTGCTTCACAGGGATATCTCAGATGTCTTTATAGTCACACACATTTCTTCCCTGTCCCATACTCTCTTCTTACCCACTGGAAATTAATAACTCTTCTCCATATTTGTCATTTAGGAATACTGCATAAATGAAAATTTCCAATAATATATTCCAACTGTGTTTTTGCTAGTACGGTTCCCTAGGGAGTCATCAGGCAGTTTCATGCCTGTGTTGATTTCTTTGCATTTCTAAGAAGACCTTCAGTAGTGCTTAAATTGTTTGTAAACTTTTAATTTTTATTTAAAGAAATAGTTCTCATTTAATTGTATGAAGTTAATACTATTCTAAAATCCAAACAGAAAAAGTACAATCCCCTCCCCGCAGAAAACTGTAGATCAATTTCCCTGAAGAACTGTTCGTTGTAAAGTCCATGCTTCTTGTGCCTTAGGAGACTTTGACTCATGAGCAAAGATGAAGGTTCAGTTGTTGTCCAGCTTCCCAACTCCACACTTCTTAGGACCTACTATGGTATATTGAGAAAAACAAGAAAGAGATTTAGCTGTTTTTGTACTGGATGCTTTCTGAGACCCATCTCCCTCATTCACTTTCACTAGAATCTAAACTGTCTTTCTCTTCCACATTTGAGAGTTTTAACACTGCCAGAAGAGTGTTCTATTTTGAGTTATTCCCCCTCAATTTGAGGCTGTGTGTATTTTGACACTGCAGAGTGTCCAGCCTGCTTCATCACCCTCAAACCTTTCCCAGTCCCCTTGTCACAATCTATACACGGGAGCTGGGAGCTGTGTAGCTGTGGACTGTCTGTAGCGTGTCCTTTTGAATCCCATATATTTTTCCAGAAATGCGTACTTCTTGGTAACTTCTATATTTCCTGCCTTTTAGAGTCTGCTTTTATTTGATTTCCTCCCCTTTACTTATTCCTGCACAACAGCTATTCTTCCTGAGGTCTTGCTGCTGTCTGTGTTCCAAATTCTCTTGTTCTTCTACTGGGAGCTATGTGCTGATTTATAAGCTTGTTTTGTAATCTGTCCTGTCAATTACAATGTAACAAACGTATCCTGAACTTACTGACTTGAAATAATACATTATTGTCTCATGAAGGTTTTTTTTTTTTTGTACATGGAGTGATCCGGATGTCTTGTCTATGTTTTATAGTGTTGCAATTATAGATAAAAAATCTTAAATGATTGTCAGATAAAACATTTGAAGGGTTAAATAAGAATCTTTTATTTTTGTAAAATAATCTGTATGGCTAACTTGGCCTTCTTTAGACTAAAATAACTAATGGTGATTGAGTTCTTAGACAGCTGCTGATATCACCAAGTAATAAAGACAATAACTGCTGGTTTTCCTACAGACATGGCCAGAAAGGATCTTGGCATAGCATCCCTTATGCTGACTGTAGTATTCAAAACATTGATAGGCCCTCTCAGTCACAAGAGTGAGGGAAATAGACTTCATCTCATAAGAGTAGAAACTATGTAGCTACCGCTCACCTACCACAATGTGCTAATAATTTGGGAAGCTTTCTAGAAATGAAAACCTTATTAAATATGTCCATAAATCATATAACTCATCAAAAGATCCATTCTCTGTTTTTCAGTGTATAAGGCCAGTCTGGAAAACGCACAAACAAAGCCACACACTCTAGCAGTGGCCCCGTTTCTGTCAGCTTTCTATGCTATTGGGACAATTCACTAGATCCCTTGTGCCACCAGACCCCTCAAACTTGGACTATTTAATGGGTCAACAGGGATGTTAAGATGTGCAGTAATGAACCAAGCTAATTAACACATTTATCTCCTCAAAGACTGGGTTTTGAGATGAAAAGTTTGGGAAATCGCTCTCTCCTGTTGTCACGCTGTTGTGTGTCACCAGCTTCAAAAAATTCTTACTTCTATTTATTTCTGAAGACTTCAAATCTATTTATTGGGAATAAAGGCAGAAATCTAACTTTGAAAATAAATCAGTAAAAATGAGCATTTTTATCTTGCCTATAATCTACCAGATGTCTCAAGGGAAGGATGAAAACAAAAAGATTTAACAATCTGAAAATCTGTTCTGCATGTATCTTTTACAATCACTTAAAGATTAAAATAAGAAGGAAAGAAAGCATTTTGAGAATTCAGTACCGCAGTTTCTGTATATTCAGTATTTATGGTACCAGCCTCCCAGCACGAGGTTTTAAATACATACGATTCTTACACGTTAGACAAAATGAGTTCTTCATGCTTGCCTGTATGGTTCTGTTTCCACCTTGAACCCATGCAATAGCGTGGAGGAGAGCAGTGGATTTGGAAAGCACCAGTAGTGTTGCCTCAGCAATCAGAACTGCATCCTGCAATGATACCACTCCTACCATGCATCCTTTCTGTACCTACTCTGGCATCCTGGTCCAGGGCTTTGTGGGCAGGCTGCCTGACTCAAATGAGAGATGGAAGATTCCAACTGCCTTGTCCATCAACATACAATTTTTAGGATAAGCACTGTGCTTTTTTTTGCTTTCCTTTTACTTAAAACATTTTTTCTCACATAATATATCCTGATTATAGTTTTTCATCTTCCCAGTTCTACCCCTTCTAGTTTATCCCCACTTCCCCTAGCATATGAATCTGTCCTTTTCTGTTTCTCATTAGAAAACAAATGGGCAGTTAAGGTATTCACCAATCTGACTACAGGACAAGGCCAGTTCAGGTACCTTCTCCACTATTGCTAGGAGTCTTAGCTGGGCTCCAATCGAAGAGAGGGAGGAGGGACTATATAAGCAAGGGGGAGGACTCAAGATCATGACAGGGAAATCCACTGAGACAGCTGACCTGAGCTCGTGGGAGCTCGTATTCTCTAGACTGACAGCTGGAACCTACATGGGACTGAACTAGGGCCTCTAATTGTGGGGAGAGTTGTGTAGCTTGATTTGTTTGAGGAGCCCCTGGCAGTGGGACCAGGATCCAGCCCTGGTGCATGAGCTTGCTTTTTTGGAGCCTCTTCCCTATAGTGGCCTTGCTGGGCCTTGATGCAGGAGTGAGGGACTTGGTCCTGCCTCAGCCTAATATGTCAGGCCTTATTGACTCCCCATGGGAGGCTTTACCCTTTCAGAGGAGTGGATGATGGGGGTGGCAGGAGAAGGGGAGGAAGGGCGAACTGTGGATAGTATGTAAAGTGAATAAAAAACTTAAAATTTAAATAATTAATTTTAAAGAAAACAAATGGCCTTCCAAGGGATAATAAAAAAATTAAATAAAACAAAACAAAAACTAACAAATTGGGCTAGGACAAACCAGAAGGAACAGAGCCCAACAAAAACCAGATTAAGTTGCAGAGACACACTCATAAGCACACTTAAAAATTCCATAAAAGCTCTAAACTGTGTGCCATAATATATACCCGAAGACCTGTGGGGTAGAAAGAGAGAAAAATATAATAAGATAAAATAAAAAAGTTAAAAGCTCTGACTTGGCACTATGGGATAAGAAACCTTCAAAGATGCTCTTGAGTTCATATTTTATCGGCCACCCCCTGCTGGACACGCAGCCTACCCTTGAGAACAGTGTGTTTACCTATTGAGCTCCCTTGAAGAAAATTAAACTTCATTTGTAAGTGGTTATCATTGCAGATTGCTCCTAGGTTAGGGATGGGCGTATGTCCACCTCTCCCTTCAGTTCTAGGACCCTATTTTGTGCAGACTTGTGCTGGCCTGTTCATGCTGCCTCAGTCTCGACGAAACCACAGATGCACTGATCCTGTTGATGCAGAGGGCCTTGTTTTCCTGGTGTCCTCCATCCCCTCCGACTCTTTCTTCTTCCTCTTCCACAGAGTTCTTGGGACCCTGAGGGGAGAATTTGATGAGCCCACTTAGGCCAGGGTGAGTGTTCCAAGGACTCTTTACGTTCTCTGGCTGTTGGTCTCTGTGTTTGTTCTCATTTGCTTTGGGAGAAAGCTTCTCTGATGATGGCTGAGCCAGGACCTAATCTATGAGTATATTAGGAGACATTTTATTGCTATATTCTATCAGTGTTTGAATTTACTCTAGACCCCTGACTTATCTAGTCTCGGGTTGTTGGTCACTCAAGCAGTGTTCAGTATGGGTTCCATCTTACAGGGAGGCTTTATCTCAAATCAAATATTGGTTGGTTATTCACACAGACTTAGTGCTTCCACTGCACTTGCAGCTAGGACAGTATTGTAGATTGAGGGTTTGTAGCTGGCTTGGTGTTTTTCATTTCTCCTTTAGTATCGTACAGAGTACCTTCCTATACCAAGGACACTAACTATCACATAAGGGTGTAGGCTCTATGTAGGCACCAAGAGAAGGTTCTCCATGTTCAGTAAGTTGTATTGGTGTAAGAGGTCCTTCTGTTTATGTGTTGCTTTCATTGGTTAATGAATAAAGAAACTGCTTTGGCCTATTGATAGGGCAGAACTTAGGTAGGTGGCAAAAACTGTACTGAATGCTGGGAGAAGGAAGGCAGAGGCAGAGAGATGCCATGTATCTGCCAGAGACAGATGCTGGGAATTTTACCCAGTAAGCCACTGCCACGTTGCGATACACAGATTAATAGAGATGGGCTAAATTAAGATGTAAGAATTAGTCGATAAAAAACTAGAACTAATGGGCCAAGCGGTGATTTAATTAATACAGTTTCTGTGTGGTTATTTCAGGGCTAAGCTAGCTGGATGGCTAGGATGAACAAGCGGGCCCTCCTCCAACATTGTATAGATGTTGTCTTTTATGCAAAGAAATCTATAGTCTTGGTAGCAGCCTGGGTTGTTTGGGGGTTTCCAGGAGGCCATTTGACCAACAAATCGATTAGATATGTAACCCAATCCCACTACTGGAATCTCCATTTGCTGATAAGAGATGTCCAGTTGGTATTTCGTCTTCTCCTATTATTTGGTGATTTTATCTAGATTTCCTTCGCTTATGCATATATTTTAGGAGGATTTTACTTATTAGGTTTTTATACTATTCCCCCAAAAGCACTTAATTTTAGCTGTCTCTCCCCATATTCCCTCCTGCATACCCACCTTGTCTCTCCTTCTCTACTTGATCCTCACCTTCCAGTCCCCTCACCTTCATCCATCCATCACTACTCTTTTATTTCACTTTTCTTGCATCTGCCCCTAAGTTTCTAACTCTATATCTAAACTCTCTGGTTCTACAGATTGTACCTTGAATGTCATTGACTTAGCAGATAGTGTGTTTTGAAAGGAATAAGTAAATGGACTTTCCCTCTCACATAAAATTGAAACGTGGTAGGAAACACTTTGCTCTTATTTAGAAAAAAACAATCCAGTCCTTGCTATGAAGCAGATGAGGGTAGGATGTGGTTAACAATGTTTCCCAAATTGGGATCCTAGCTACAGGTGATTGTCTCTCCCTGCTTTAAGATTACCATATTCACACTCTACACATTGTAATGCTTCTGTCTTGAAGAAATGCTCATTAGGTCAGACCCCTAGGTTGGAAAATTTAAACCATGCCATTCCTGAGCAATTAAAATATTGTTTATCCTAAGAAACAGCTTTCTTTTGGTTTTCTTTCTCTAGAACCTCTCAGCCACTTGACAACTGAAGAAGTGACTTCGAGGTAACAGGGGGTGTTCTTTAATCAGACAGAGTGTTCCAGCTTGCCAACAGCTCCAGGACAGGATTTTGGGGCCTGCTAGGCTCCCACGCCCATACATCATTTAACTACTATGTGTGTTCAGATACTGACTTACACATTTGAAGAGAAAGGTTTTGTACCATAACTTTTAGATAGGATGAGAATTTGACCATGTTTCATATATTAGTTATCATTTGTTCAGTAAATTTATACACAATAACCCTTAATAAAACATGAGTGTCCTCATACCAACATTTCTCTCCCCAACTTTTATTTCCCATTATCCCATTGCTAAAAATGAGCTTTGACTTTAGTTCTTCATTATACCTTCATCTTCTACCCTGAAAAATGAGAAAAATACTCTTCCGTAATTCTGGGAACTGTTTTCAGCAGTAGTGAGGTGAAGTTTACATGCCTGTGTTCTTAGAGTCTGTGCAGGTGCTAGCGTATGCACGAAGATCACATGATTCCAACTCTGAAGTGAAGAAGCTGAAGTTTAGATTTCACAACTTATTCAGTGTGAGTTTTTCTACACATTACTCAATGCCAGTGAATGTGTGGCTTAGCTGTAAACCAGGGAGAAGACCTATGTCTCCCCAACAGGGTCGTAGTAACAATTGCAGAATGTAGCATGTGTAGATGTTGTAGCCAAGTGAAGAGCCATGCCTTCCCGACAGGGTCATAGTAAGAACTGCAGGATGTAGCATGTGTTCTGTTGTAGCTAAGTGCTAGAAAGTGCTGATCACTAATAGACATTAGCTATGCCATTAATAGTTAGGGTCACTACTTGTATTGGCAAATGATGTGGGAATGTCATATATCAATCTGTTGATTTCATTGGTTAAGTAATAAAGGAACTGCTTGGCCCTCATAGGTTAAAACATAGGTGGGAGGAGTAAACAAAATAGCATGTCGGGAGGAAGAGGAAGTGAGCTCAGAGAAGCCATGCTCTAGTCTCCCGGACAGACGTGAGCGATGAAGCTCCAATCCAAGATGGACATAGGCTAGAATCTTCCTGGTAAGTGCACCTTGGGGTGCTACGCAGATGATTAGAAATGGGCTAAATTAATATGTGAGAGTTAGCCGAGAAGAGGCTAGATAGAAATGGGCCAAGCAGTATTTAAATGAATACAATTTGTGTGTTGTTATTTCGGGGCATAAGCAGCCAGGCAGGCGGCTGGGGTGTTGGGGACGCAGCCCCGGCCGCCCCTATTTCAGCAGGCAAAGAAAATAGAAAAGGAGTAAAGGGGCTGGAGAGATGATGGCCCCGTGGCCTGGTGGGTTTAGGATGAGTAAGAGCATTGCTATTGTTGCAGATAATGCTGGTTCAGTTTCTAGTACCTGCGTGGTAACTGACAACCATCTGTAACTTCAGTTAAAGGAAATCTGATGGTCTCTTCTGACTTCTGTGGGTACCAGTCATATATGTGGTGTACTTAACACATACAAACACTCATACACACACATAAAATAAAATAAAAATTTTAAAATACAAAATAAAACTGGCTAAGTCAGAACTTGCTTTAAAATGTAATACAATATTTACTAATTTTAGCATGGGTTGATTGCTTCAGTTCTTTAGTTTATCCCATAAACACCTCAGAAAGATTGAGGGGTTCTGCTTAGGCTTGATATTCTTCTTTTCACACTTGAGTATGGCTTTCTTTGCCACATTCAAAGCTTTTATTCAGGGAGAGTAAAATATCTGCATGTGAAAAAGAATTATCTCTTTGTTTTGTCAACCTGTTTAGGAAGGATTAGTCTGTGGGAGACCTGGAGTTTATAGGGTGCATTGGAATATGGGACAATACACTTGTCCTGTCCCTGTGCAAGGCTGCAGCAGCGTTTTGCCATTAAACCTGTGAGAGCCTGGACTCTTGACTCATTCTGAACCTAATTTAAAGGAAAAAGAAGGGGCTTTGCTACTATAATTCCTATAATCATGCTGCTTCAAGTGGTGCCATTTGGGCCTCTCGATTTTGCGGAGATGCCCTATGGCCCCTTCATGTTCTATCTTTATTACTGTGGTTGGCTTCATCTGTTTCATATCTCTGACTTACATTTTCTTCAAATCATTACACTGCCAGAACTCAGTTTTTAATCCATGATTTTGTGATGATTTTATCACAGGTTGCGGCTGACCCATCCATGTAGAATGGAATGGGCAGCTAACCCATCCATGTAAAATGAATGCACAGCTCTTGGAAAAGAGATCTTAGCACACAAGGTGTGCGTTTCCAGGGTAACTGTATTTGGGCACATGGAGATATGGTTTATTATTTTTCACAGATAATCAGATCTTTGTAACAAACCATGGCATAGATTAAAAGTTCCTCTCGGTGGTGTGTTAAAATTTTTGGAACTCTACCTCTTCCTGTATGTCTTCTTGGGATGGAGTCTGAGTATTCAGCAGAGTTAAGCGACTCCCTGGCTTCAGAAAAGGGTGTTTGGCTCTCTGTAACCTTGTGATGCTCTCTGGATCCCAGATGAGTTCTGACACAGTGTTTTATTATTGTTATTATCCTCTCCTAGCCTGGCTCATTGGTTCTTTCTGCTGTACGTTGGTACTAAAGAACATGTAGTCTATTGTCGCTTATCTTGGACAAGATGTCCTGGCTTCTGTTTTTCATCAACCCTTTGTCAAATAAAATGTTTGTTACTAAGGTCCGTGGCTTCCTTTTGCTCTTTGATCTGCTTAGCTAGAAATCTCAGTTATATCCACCCCCTAGTTACCTTGCAAAACTCCCTTTAGGGCACATGAGAGCTTGCTGTGTTAGCTATGCTAGTCAACCTGACTCAGACCCTCCCCTCTTCTCTGTCCTTTACTTTACCGATTTCACTCGGAAACACAAGATTGCCAGGCTTCTCCCAAAGTGTCAAATCTGACTGGGGAGAAAGCGTTTCAGACTACTGAGCGTGAGAATGGGATAGATTAGTTTTACAGCTTCGTCTTGGTGAAAGTCTGTTTTCCCCTCTTACCTGAAAGAAAGCTGTCCTGAGTTTGGAATGTCCTGTTTGCATACTCTTACACCCACTGCTATGGACTGTACTCTTCCCTTGCCCATGTTTCTTTTTTCTTTCTTTCCTGAAAGTCTAGCTCTTATATCATTATTTCCAAAGATCGATTAGTCTCACAAATCTAGGGAATGTTATTGCCTACCAGCAATTCCATTCAATATCCTAGACTCTAACCTCCTTGATACTTCAATTAATTATTTAATTCATTATTTTAAGTGTGTGTGTGTGTGTGTGTGTGTGTGTGTGCCATGTGTGTACCTGGTGCCTGAGGAGGCCAAAAGAGGGCATTGGATTACCTGGAACTAGAATTACAGATTTTTGTGAGGTTCTATGTGGGTGCTGGTACTTAAACCTGGGTTTTCTGGAAGAGCATCCAGCTCTCTTAACCACTGAGCTATGTTTCCAGTACCATTTCTTGATCTTTTATCCTCAATTATATATATCCTATTTCTTCTCCTAAATTATTTGTAGTCTAGACTTTGTTATTGATACTTAACTATATTCTTTCCATAATTTTCTTCGAAGTTTCTCATTCTCCAAATAGTACTTCATGTAATTCCGGGTGACTCTTGTCAACACTTCAACTCCAAGATCTCTTTACACACAGTAGCCTGAGATTAAATCATCTACCCTTCCCTTCTATTTTATCAGGACATGCTTTCATAGTGTTACTATTCGGTTAAAATTCCATGGTTCATCTTATACTCACTCCTTTGCTATAAAACAACAACTTTATTTTCTCTCTTCCATTTTATTAAATTGTCTAGATATTCAAATTACAACTTAATCAAATCCTCATGTCTGTGTACCCTGTATCTATGCATAGTAAGATGAACATGTCTGGAAAAAATGATGACTGGACAAGCTTTGAATTTGTGATGGCTAATCTCAAGTGTGGCCCATATTATACCTACTGTATCTAATCTTTACACAAACTTTCAGACCTTTTTCCTGTGATAAAAACTTCTATCACCTCTCTTTTATTTTCATTTCCTCTTGCTGATGGTGAAATGAAAGAAGTCATAAAAGAATTCACCTGTGTATTTGGCATTAGCCTTCTACCTCCCTGAGTAACCAAAAACTCATAAATATCCACATCACGCATTCATTTCCTTATGAATGAATTATCTAAACTCCTTGGAAAGGAAGCCTCTCTATTTGTACACAAATCCAATTCTCTATCCCTTTCTCTTCACTCTTAATTTTTTTCTACTAATTTTTCCTTTCCATAAAACTTTTTCATTAACCTGTACTACTTTTTATTTAAAATTCGTCATCTACCAAACCAATCTACATCTTTCTTCTTTGTTTTTCTCCCCCCCCCCTTTTTATAGCAATACCTTTCAGAAACATTTGACAAAGTTTGGGACCTCCCACACTTTTCTTTCAGGACAAAACTCGCTACAATCAGGATTTAAACACAGAATACTTCTGTGTGTCTGTAGGAAGAGAATGGCTGCAAAATAATGTCCAAGTTGGTTAATCTAATAGCTGTTTTCACTCCCCATATTATTCAGTGGGGTAACTACAGACTTCAATCTAACTATTTTCATTTTGAGATTTTATTTTTTGGTTCCCAGGGCATGATGACTTTGTTCTCTTCATGGCTGTTCCTTTGAAATCTCTTTTTTTTTTCTGTTTCTTTTTAATCTCTCCAAATTCTTTAACCCCCAGAGCCAAGATGATTGATACTCATCTACAATCACTTAGTAATATTATCCAACCTCATGCTTTAAATGCCATTTACCTAGCAACCTCCAGCCAAATGTCTTGGACTAGGAACTTGTTCTTTACCCCATTATCACACATCTAAATATCAGCTCATGACTTAGATTATTTACAGACAGTTTAGAATTATGTCTCAACCTGAATCCCTTCTACTTTAGGACAATCTTTTTATACACTATAAATGAGTATTACTCTCATTGGTCAATAAAGAGCTGACTGGCCTATAGCTGGAGAGGAGGAGAATGAATGGGAGAGCCCGACTAGGAGGATGTTGGGAAGAAGGGTGGGATTGGAGGAGTTGTGAGGAGACGCCTTGAGATGCAGAACAAACAGGATGGGAAGTACATACATGAGGTAAATGAGCTTTGAGGCAGCAAGTAGATTTAAAAAATGGTTTCATTTAGTTATAAGAGCTAGCTAAAAACAAGCCTAAGCTATTGGCTGAGCTTTCATTATTAATAAGAAGTCTCCGAGTGGTTCTTTGGGAACTGCTGGAGAGATAGAGCTGATTAGCAGTCCCGGCAAAAGATTGTCTATACCCTTTAGTCAATCTACCTTAAAATTTACAACCCTCTTTTTTGTTACTTTAATAAAATAATTTTATCGCTGAACATATCCTTTCTGTTTCAATAATATCTAGTCTCACAAGATATAAAATGTTGTTTCACTAAGTGTAGGAGAGAACTGCTTGTTGGTTCCCGACTACCTGGCTAGCTTAGACCAGAAATATTCACACAGAAATGGCATTAATTAAATCACTTCTTGGCCTATTAGCTCTAGCTTCTTATTAATTAACTCATACATATAAATTTAACCCATTTCTATTAATCTGTGTATCGCCTCGTGGCTGTGGCTTACTGGCTAAAGTCCCCAGCATCTGTCTCTGTGGCTCCATGGCTTATCTCCATCTCCGCCTTTCTTTCTCTCGGCATTACAGTCTACCTTTCCCCGCCTAGTTCTGTTCTTCCTTGCCATAGGCTCAAAGCAGTTCTTTATTCATTTACCAATAAAAGCAACACATAGACAGAAGGACCTCCCATACCAACTAAGAACTGCCTATCAAAGCCAGGAATTTCAAATAGCCCCCTCCCCAATACTGGTCCAGGGTTCATATGAGTTCTTATTTGTGCAATAGCCTCCAACTAGTGCTTTTATTTGTTTTCTTGACTCTTTTCTTCTATTACCAGTGAATCTGCCAGATTATTAAAGCAGTTCTGCATACCATAGACATAGTGAACACATGACTCTCTCCATTTGATAAACCCATGAAAATAATTAATAAAGCAATAACAAAGAGCATGTCAGTCCTCTGTGCCCTAAAATTCAAACCTAAAACCTCATTTTGACCTATAAATCCATCCCACTTCAGTCATTCCAAGCCCTTGTGGCCTCAAATAGAGAAGTTATACACTAACTTTAGGATTTTCATAACACAGTGGTTATTATTTACTAAAACAAATAAGTTTTTATAACAAATTTTTAACAGGTGACCAGTTTTACAAATAGTCAAGGGTTATTTAGAAAATAATAAACCATCTCTTTGTATGGAATAGCTTTAGATATTCATCTCTGAAACAAGCTGTATTAAATATACTATTTACTATTATGATCTTCACATCATTTACATTTGAGTAATCAATTTGTCAATACTTAAAGTGTTAAAAACTTCCCACCATTAGAAATCCTTTCTCTAACATGCTAAAACTGAAGTGAATTAACCAATCAATATCTGTTCAGGCAAAGGATAAATAGAATAATGTAGAGATGGTAAATTATCTGAGTCTTTATTTATGTGGTTATCCTTTGATTCAGAAGCAAAGCCTTCTTCAGCATAACATTTGAAATTAGAATTCTATCTTTGTCTGACTTACAGCGTTCCCTTTATGAAAAGATCACTTTATTTGATTATAGATTTAAAAAGTGGAGTGAAAATTCAACGACACAAGAAGTCATTTGATTGTGGATTAATATAATTAAATTCTAAGAGTTAATGTTTCATCTTCTGATTTTTCACATTTGTCTTAACTACACATACTTCATCATGAGTCTTTTCTTGTGATAAAAATGGGAACATTTTATTAAAAAGGAGAAGTGATTGGCACTTCTGAGCATGGAAGTGGCTTAGAGAGCTGGGCCAGGTCCAAGGCTTAAAGGCCCAGATGTTTCTTTTTAGTGACTCACACTGAGGCTTTAAAAAGTATTTGCTTTATTCTTAAACACAAATTTTTGCATGTATATATTTTTAGTATAGGATGAGTTATCTCCATATGGAGCTCAAGTATATTAAATAGAAGTATGTTGGAGTATGTTAAGAAAAAATAACATACTATTAAGTGTACAACTCCATAGATGTGAGCAGGAGAGACATCCATTAATGGTTACTGCTTAAATGACTTCGAGTCTGTCAGTGTATTTCAAAGAGGAATAGACATTGTCAATTAATTGACAAAGTCTGCTCAATGAGCTCTTCCTGTGTTATTATGTTTCTGCTAATGTCAAGTTTTATTTTCACCCTCTTTTATTTCGTGTTTTATACTTTATTTGAGGCTTATGAGTTGATGACAGTTGCAGCCTTTGAACAACATCCCTTTATCCACAAAAGAAGCGTTCTTCGCTCCTTTGAAGCTTTTACCTTAAATTTAAATTAGTCTTTTCCTGATGCTGCACCTGCTTTGTATACCCCTTATCTCTAAGCTTTGTCTTCTTTTATGGACCAAGTTCCTTTGATATTCTTTTCTTTTGTAATTTTTGGTACCTCCAAATTACTATAGATTGATTTTAAGACTTTAAAAACTTCCTAGTTTCTGAATTACTGGGCTTAAGCTTAAATCACCACCAATGTCTTTGAAGACTTGGAAAGCTTCCACTTACTTGCATCTCTATAATTTATATTTTGTGCCTAGTTTTCTCCAAATCATCACAGAATTTGCATATATAATATCCTGAATATTGAATATATAAATGATTAGTAGCAGATTTGTCTTTTATAGGCTATTTTCGTCATTTTCTGGATTACTAGTGTCTGTCTTCAAATAGTGTCTTTGCCCCTTGAAATGGCATGTAAATGATGTACTTTCAACAGCATTTTAAATGAAAAACTTCTATCCTTTGCCAATTTTTCGGAATGACAACTTAGCAGTCTATAGACTTTATGAGTCAGAACCAGTTCCTTTTAATATTCACAAATGTTGGCAGAGGCTATCTAGCATTTAATTTGGTCAGTGAGCAGAAACAATGACCACAGCACTTTTCTTCCCTTTTTAGAAAAAGCATCCATCCATCCTGGCACTTCTGACTCCATTCTGCCTCCAGACTGAACAGCTTCACAAGGTTGCTCTGAGATGATACTTCTCAGCAAGCAATTTCATCTGATTTTTACTTATTTAAATTTCATCTCTCTTTGCTCTAACATGGTGAAGGGTTTCCTACCTTGGTTATTCTTTCTTAAAGCCAAAACAAATAATATTTTATTTATATTTAAAAATATACTTGTTCCATTTCACTTATCTCTACTCTGATATTTATTTCATTATTTTTTATAACTTTGGACGAACTTTCACCCCTAGTACCTGAGATGGTTTTTTTCTAGGTATAGGCATTTATTACTATAAATTCCCTTTAAAAGGCCATGGCTACAGTCACACACAGTAACAGTAAAAATGGGGATGGTTCCAAATGACAGCACACAAATGCCTACAAAGTGAGATGCAGAGCAGAGAAAAAGCAAATTGGTGTGATAGACAATTCTTTTCCACAGTGGTGCTGAAAGCAGTGGTAAAAGAAAATCTGTGCAACCTGCATTAATATAAAGCAAGGAAGGATAGAATCATGTTGCCAAGGGAAAGACAAAGATATACAACCTGAAATTGATACTCACATCTGCATATGGTCATGGGACAGCATCAACAAGGACATATTAGCTGCATTCTCGAGGGATGTGTAATGAAATAGATGCTTAATATAATAGTCACACATCTGAGCAACATGAGAACGGAGCAAAAGTGTACAGCCAAAGTTTTACTGCTGAGAGCAAACTGAACAGGGATTAAGCTAAGAAAAAAATGATTCTTAGTTTAATAGTTTCAATACTATTAAGGATAAATTTTACAGAAAGTAGCCATATGTGAAGAAACTCTACTTCCTCAATGTTTTTTTTTTCATAAAATCTATCATTTCATTACATTTTGAATGGCATACTTGTGTATACTTTGGTGTGGTGCCTTGAATAAGAATGACCTCATAGGCTCCTATGTATGAATGCTTAGGTATCAGGGAGCGCCATTATTAGGAAGGATTTACAGGTGTGGGCTTGTTGGACTAGATGTGTTCTTCTTGGAGCAAGTGTGTCAATGAAAGCAGGCTCTAAATTTTCAAAAGGCCAAGCCAGCCCCAGTAGCATTCCCTTCATGCTGCCTGTGAATCTGGCTGTAGAACTCTCAGCCAGTCCTCCAGCCACATACTCCCTGCCATGGTGATAATGGATTAAATCTCTGAAATGGGAAGGAAGCCCCAATTACACACGTTCTTTTACAAGAGTTGTTGTGGCCATGGTGTCTCTCCATAGCAGTAGAACACTGACTAAGACACTTAGTAAAGTAGCAGAACAAAGGAGAATTCATTTTCACTATTTTGGAATAAATGGCCAGCCTTACATCCTCCCTAATACAAGTAAGACATACCTATACAAACACCTGAATAATAAACATAAAAATGAAGCCAAGTATAACATGAGGTGGTAGAGTTCCATTGTGTTGGCTTGTGTGGTCCTCAATAAATGTGCTTTCTAGCTTCTACTCCTTCAAGAATACTTTTATGGTCCAGTTTTGCTCCTGTCTTCTCCATCCTGAAGATAACCACTAAACAATTCTCTTTAAACAGTTCTCAAGGTACCTGCAAGTCATATGCTTATATAATCACCATAATGCAATGTACTTAATCTAGCTAATAATAGTTATGTAGTGAATGTTCTTTTTCTATTTACTTGGATTATGAGTCTAGATTATATATATTTACATCCGAACTACTTACAAAAACACAACTGATACCCCAGAATAGAATAAGTCAAATGAGAATATTTTCCCTTTTTATTTTAGTGTGTTTTTAGATGCTTTTCCCACTATGTCATTCGTCTTATGCACTTCCTGCATGTTTGCCAAATAAAGGCTATCCAAGCAATAATGAAACAATCCTGCTGAAAAGAAACTCCAAGAAAAATGAAATTAATAACACTTGATATCTGGGGATTTCAGCTAGTTTTTTTTAATATGAATAAATTGTTCCCTGCCATTTGAATTATGTATGAAAAGGAAAGTCTATGCAGTTATCCTTTAAAACAGTACACTGGATCGTTATAAAACATCCCGTGTTTATACATAGGGCAACTGAAGTCATCTATTTCAGATCTGCTTCAGGAAGGAAAATTAACCTAGAGTTAAAGAGGAAAGGTGAATTGTCTGATAAATGGTTGTGGAACAGCGTCTGTGTTAGTAAAGAGGTGCATCCTAGCTTGATGTGATCCCAGTGTTCCTAAGCTCTAGTGAATGCATGGGGTTCATCTTAAGTCAGACTAGATCATCTACAGAACAGGAAAAGTGATGGAGGTGGGTCTTGTATCTTATCTGTTGCTTTCATTGGTTAACTAATAAAGAAACTGCCTAGGCCCATTTGATAGGCCAACCCTTAGATGGGTGGAGTAAACTGAACAGGATTGGGGGAGAAAGGAGCTGAGTCAGTGAGTCGCCATGATGCTCCCACTCCAGCCAGACGCAGGTTAAGATCCTCCCTGGTAAGCGCACCTCGTGGTGTTACAGGGATACTAGAAATGGGTTAGATCGATATGTAAGAGCTAGCCAATAAGAGGCTACAGATAACGGGCCAGGCAGTGTTTAAATGAATACAGTTTCTGTGTAATTATTTCGGGCATAAGCTAGAGCCATGTGGGCGGCTGGGTGCCGGGGACACAGCCCAGCCGCCCCCTGCTACTACAGAGTGGCATCCAACGTGCTAATGAACTCCACGTAAAACCTGAGAGGGCTTAAAAAGGATAAAGAGAGAATTTAAGACAGCTTTTTGCTGTTTCTGGGTTGCTTGCCGCAAAGAAATTGTCCTAACTCGGCAGCAGGAAAAAACTGGCTGTTTTAAAATGCCGGCTTTCTGGGCTGTGCCGCCATTGCGATCTCTGTCTGGCTCCGGCGGGAGACAGAGCTTTTAAATAGAACATTTGAAATAAAGCTCTAAGGCTTGCTTGGCGCCAATGTGGACTTGCTGTGTGCCTGGAACTGTGCTCAGCTCAGGGGCACCAAAAGGCTCTGAGGCTGGAGCGGCTGCTCCATGCTGAACTGTGCTGACCTCAGGCAGTAACTACCGTAATTACCGTAATAACAGTGCATAGTTAAGGTTTAGACTGGGCAGGACACAGGCATTACCATATTACTTGTACATGGTGCAACTTAAGTTTTTAAGAACTGCTTAACATTTTAAGAAATGCTCCTGGATAATAAAAAAATTACAGATTCACAATAAAACAGATTCAGACAGACCACTAAATGGGTCACACTGTTGGATAAATGTACGTAGGCTTGAGAGAAAAAAAATATATATATACAGAGAAAATAAACTTAATGCCTTAAAAAAAAGGGTAAAGTCTTTAAAGAGACAGAATACAGATAGTTATAGATTAAAAGAAATAAAGAAAAATAAGCCACGTAAAAATGAAAATTCACAGAGAGTCTGGATTCTTTATATTATTTTGTTTTCTTTAAAATTTTTGATTGTAAAGGAGCTAAATACAGAGAGACATTTCATTACATGGGCTGCCAAGCTAAACCAGAATGGATATAACGGTATTACGATTTCAAAATTTGGGTCTAAGGATATGATGCTTTGGAGAGGGTCTTCTTTTGTTTTCACAGAGGATGTGACCCTGTGGATTGCATCTATTCCGATTTGGTATGATAGACCTCGCCCTCCTGAAAGGTTGCTGTGAACATCTTCAAAAAATTTACTTCACTCAACTGCCAACTGAGATGAATCTAGCACACAGGTTATACCATGAAAGACCTAATTAACGACGCCCCCATTCAGCAGAAAGCAGTTTGGAGAGAAAAAACTGCGCCCATGTTCCCAAATATTGTTTATAAATATGCTTTTACATTTAAAGGGGGATATGATATAGATATGAATAATTTGCATTGGTATGGATTTTAAGGTCAATTTTGTTATATGTATTTCTGTTCTTGACTAAGGTATTGTGATTGTGTAGTTCATTTAAAATGTAATGTATAATTAGGAAATATAGGTTGTTAATGGATAATAGTCAAGCTTGTAGTCATGTTAGTTAGATTTTCTAGATATATAGAGATATATTTTAATTAGATAGGCATTCTTCATATCTTTCAAAGACTACAGAACATGGCATTTAATGGTTTAATAACTTAGGGCTTTTTATGACTATGAGACACGTCTGCTCCTGGCAGCACCAATCTACTTTGAGAGGAAGATGGGCATCGAAGAGGATCCTTATGGAGTTTGATAGCCATTTGGGCAAGAAACTGCTCTTGCCTGGACTGATGCATAAACCGGACACAAAGAACCTGCAGAAAGAGGACTGCTGAACTTGCCAAAAGGTGAGATGGTCTTTCGGGGTTCCTGATTCATGAAAGAGTCTACAAGACATTCTGCAGGACACAGCAGACAGTGACTGAACTGCCTTTGAAATTTCCTGCTTCATGGAAATGTCTCTGGATACCATGGGCCTGTAGGCCGAAGATGGATGCCCCAACGGTACAGAGGAACTTTGGGTGACTGTCCAGGCAGCGAGATGTCTCTGTCATTTCTAGAGTTTTGGACTTCTTGTTTACTTAGGTATTATTATATCCTTCTGGAGTCTTTGATGGAGTTGAAGAATGGTTAGTAATAGTTATAGTTTTCCTTAGTTATGATAAGAGATAAAATAGATAT
>JABTXL010002442.1:1786170-1800201 GCA_025134845.1 Neodon shergylaensis
AAATGAATACAGTTTCTGTGTAATTATTTCGGGCATAAGCTAGAGCCTTGTGGGCGGCCGGGTGCCGGGAACGCAGCCCAGCCGCCCCTGACTGCTACAGAAAAGGATGCTAGAAATGCATTCATTGAAGATAATTTATGGAGTTTCTTCATAATCTTCTCTTTCCAAGGATTCTGTGCAGATTAATTATTCTTCAAGGTGTGATCTAAGGTAAACTATATCTGCAGCTACAATTCTTCCCAATGCCAATATGTCAGTGGATTTCACACTGCACTTGACTCTAGTGGACACTGTCTTTTCATTCACTTAGATAAATTTCAAGGAATCTGAAAATTCTGTATCAAATCCTTTCCTATATATCCTACATTCTTTCACTCTGGTTTTAGTTGAATATTATTTTACTTCTTATTGTGATTACTTCCTCTTACTTTGAAATCTAATTTCTTATGTTAGTTATATAGAAAACAAAATATGTCATAGAGAAATGTTTAAATCATACAAAGAATTTTTTTTCCATTAATGTAGGTTTTGCAAAATCACTGTTGAATGTTGGCCATAATTTTCTTGTTGGTAGCATCTCTTGAGTATTTGTTTCCTTTCCTTGAAAAGTGTGGATATATTATTAAAATTTTACATTATTGATAATCTGTTTTTATATTAACATGCATCTTAGAAAAATAAGAAAATAAAAGATGAAATAATCCAAAGAAAACTCATTGTAATTTTCAGTAATCATTATTTATGCTCCTGTTTTAGAAATTTAAGACAATTTATGTCAGTTTATGTAACTTTTGTTCATTATAATTATAGGATCATCATAAGAGTTAGCAACGAAAGTCTATAGGTTTTGTACAAATTATTTTTAAAATTAACTAAAATTATTGTGTTCAGAAAACCTTTCCGATGCTTTCAAATGAGGATATGATAGTTAAATAGATGATCATAATGGGCAATTTAAAATGGTTTGTGCATCTGTGCAATTTGTATCATATGCTCTCTCTTGCTTCCTAGAACTTCTCTTAATATTATAGCAACAATATCTTAATGAGAAACATTTCTTATGATTCAGATGGAGGCTATCGACACCCTGCATCCCTAGCATGGGTGCATGACTTAGGCCTAACCAAGTAGAACATATAATTCTTCACATCATGGAAAAAGGATTTTTATTAATTTTGATTATGTGATTTCTTTAGAAATAACAAAAACTGTGATGTGAAAGATGCTGAATTATGTTCTGCTTAAAAGAAAATTACTTTTCATTATTATAAAATTCAAGCCCAACAAAATTTTAATGGCTCTTCTAACTCATCAAGTATTCTATTTTAAACTGTTCTTTTCATGTTACTTTAGTGAGCCTTTCGGGTCTAGTACTTTGGGTGAAAACTAAAAAGAATCTAATTCTCATCAGCATTAGATATTTCAGTCCTTTGAATTAAAGCAAACTTCCGTAGATGGGAAATCTCACGCAGCCAAGCTTACAAAGTAACAATATAGGCTCTTAAAACATCATGTGCATTAATACAAATAGTTACTGCCTCTGTTGTTAGTCTCCCATAGTCCATTTGAGTGTCTTTGTTATGAAAAGTTTCTCAAGCATTTCAAGAGAGGCATCACTGTGACAAAGACATGAATGGCTGACTTCTTTTCCTTCAGTATGCTTCCTGGAGTTACATCCATGTGGCTTTTAGTCTCTATATATCATGTGACTTTATAACACTTGTAATAAACAGATAGAAAAGCATGATTATTTTTTAATTGAGAAAACGTTTTTATTTTATAACTTGCTCTTTTTCATGGATTCTGCTGAAGTATTTAAAATTTATTTAGTAAAGCTAGTAAAGTCACACTCCATGTATTTTTAAAAAATTAATCATTTTGTGTCCGTGGGTAAGAAACAGTGTGGTTGTGCAGACATTAATCATTGCATTTCTTATCATGAATAATGCATTTATGTTCTTTGCTGTATTTTATCTGATAATGTATGTATGCAGCATGTTTACTTTTTGCATGCATATTATGGCTCTCTTGATGTATTATGTATAAGCAGTTAGTCTCATTTATGTTTTTAGAGTCTATGATCAAGTCAGTCTGTAGTGAAGTTGAAAAGTAAAGTCATGTTTAGAGAAACAGGCCTTTATTCAGATTTATGCCTGATACTGACTTTTGATAAGAAGTTCTCACCTTAGCAATTAAAATACTAATTTGTCTATTATACATCTATTTGAAATCTATAAATCAAGATGAAAAAATAATTATAATATATATATATATTATCCTCTTGCCTTGATGAATATAAACGTAATGAACTATCAGACTGGACTGTAGTTAGAAGGTCTTGGAATGTTTTGGTTTTCACTCAGCTACACAGACATGCGGCCCAAGGATTCAGTTCTCCTCCACCAGTTTCCTTTGGAGTCACTATTATGTGGTATCCTAGACACTGTGTGTGCATTCCAGTCCTCAGATGCAAGCTTCATCCATTGATTGATACCTCTTAGCTAATTCTGGCGTTCCAACTTTTTAGATTCTTGGTTTTGCGGGTTCCTTATGCTCCCTATGTGTAGAGGCATGCTGGAAAGAGGCAAGAACAGACTGCTAAGGTCCCACCTCAGCCCAATGGCTCTCCTGCTAAAGTGGATCGCAGAAACTTAGTGCATTTGCTTTAAAGGGTAGATCACCGTCGTCTGAGCTTGAAGTGAAGTCCCACGCTACTCTCTACAGGCATTTGACTGGGCAATGCAGTGTCAAAAGTTTGCACATAGTTTACCAGGTTTATAACGCTCAAGTTTTCCCATTCATTACCATTTCTTTTCACACCGAGGTTTTATTTTGCCGAATAGAGCTTTGTAGTTGAATCTAATACCGAATGTATAACTTTTATTTTTGTTTTCTCTGCTTTTGAGGTCTTATCCACAAATGGCTTGCTCATTCCAGTATTTTGAGCTATTTTCCTGACATTTTGTCCTGTTAATAGCACTTTAACAGTTACATTTATTGTTACATGTTTTAATTTTCTATTATGTGTGTGGGTGTTTGTATGCACATGTGCCTCTGTATCTCTAGTGTGCATGATGCCCTGGAAGAAAGAGCACTGGAAACCTCTGCAACTGGAGTTACAGGAAGTTGTAGGCTGGCATGAGGGTGCTAGGAATTAAACCCAGGTTCTCTGGAAGAGTAGTCAGTGATTGGGGCTGCTTATCTACCTCTCTCCTATTTTTATATTTAAATTTGTAAATTCATTAGAAGTTATTATTGCACATCTTACTATCCAATTTCTCCAGACTATTTTTTTTTTTTTGGAAAACTGTGCCTTGTGAGTGTATTCCTAGTATCTTTGAAGAGAATGAGCTGACTGCAGTTAGGTGAGTCTTCCTCTCTGTGCTTTACCCTTCTTGCAGTGATTGATGTCTGGTATTGCACACAACACAATGCTTTGTAAAAATATTTTTATTTGTTCTTTGAGAACTTCATATATTTTTGTCATATTGTTTTGCATCCCTCAACTTCCTCCATGTCCTCCCGACTTCCCTATCCATCCAAATTCCAATTCTTTCCCTCTCTTAAAGTCACCACCATAAAACATGGAGTTCAACTTGTGCTAAACAGCTACTCCTCCAAGGGACCGGCCCTGGGTGTGGTTGATTGATTCCTTCTCCCCTAAACTATCAACTTCAAATAGCTTCCCGTCTAGGGGTAGAAATGTGCATCTTCTTCCTATCCTCTGTGCTAGGATTTTTGTCTGGCTTGGGCTAGCACAAGTCCTCAGCATGCTGCCTTAGTCCCTAAGAGTTCAAATGTGTGTTGCCTTGCTGTGCTTCAAGCAAAAAGTGCTTTCCTTGAAGTCATTCACCACTTTTGACTCTTAGGATATTTCTGACTCCCTTTTTTCATAGAATCCTGAGCTTTGAGGGGAGGTATATAATTAGAAATCCCATTTAGGGCTGAGCATCACTCACTCTCTGCACAATTTCTAGTTGTGTGTCTGTGCTGATTACCATCTACTCTATGAAATTTCTCTAATGAGGTTTGAGGATATTCTGACCTGTGGGTATAGCAATATGTCATTAGGAGTAACTTTATTACTATATTCATTTAGCAAAATTATGGTAGTAAATTTTCCCCTAGGGCCCATGACCTATCTAGTTTCATGTTCGTGGACTCATAATAGTCTCAGTTATGGGTTTCATCTCGTAGAGCAAGACTTAAATACAATCAGAAAGTGGTTGGTTACTGTCATAATATTTATGCCAGTACTGTGCTATTGGGCATATCTGACAGGCAGGTCAATACTATAATCTGCAGAGTTCACAGTTAAGTGAGATTAGTGATTACTTTTCTCCTCTAGTAGTGAGCACCTTCCAGCAATTATGGAAGTGTAGGATTAGGTGTAGTGGGAGACTGCTTGTTGGTTCCCAGCTGCCTGGCTAGCTTATACCTGGAATAACATCCCAGAAACTGTGTTAGTTAAATCACTGCTTGACCCATTAGATCTAACTTCTTATTGGCTAACTCTTACATCTTTATTTAACCTATTTCTATTAATCCATCTATCGCCACGTGGCGGTGGCTTACTGGCTAAAGTTTCAGCATGTCTGACTCTGGCGGCTCCATGGCTTCTCTCTAACTTTACCTTCTTCATCCCATGCTTCGGCCAAGCCAGTTCTTTATTTATTAACCAATAAAAGCAACACATAGATAGAAGGACCTCCCACACCAAATATGAATGCACCAATTAAGGTAAAGTTTCCAGTTGTGTACCAGCAGATTTCTGTATATTCTAAGTGTGTGCTATTTTGTAGCATATTTTGAAGTAACATAGTATAATGCCTTTTACTTTGCTCTTTATACCCAAAATAACCTTAGTTCTTCAGGCCTCCCTTTTTGTGATCCTGTACAGATGTCAAAATTTGTTTTACCAGTTTGTTATAAGAGTAACAGACTTTTCATAGAAATTGCATTGAGTTTTTAGATTACATTTGATAGCATAGACAATTTAACAATGTTGATTCTTCTGGTCCACAAACATGAGATATAGTTCCACTTTTTTCTCTTTGGTTTATTTCATTGATATTTTATAACATACATTATAATGTTTATTCTCATTCATTTATTAAGTTAACATTATAAGGTTTATTCTTATTCATTTATTAAGTTAAATTAATTCCCAGGCATTTTATAAATGGGATTTTTCTTTTGGCTTCTATTTCATAACCCACCATTGGCATATAATAGTGTTACTGATTTTGTGTATCAATTTTTATTTTGTGCAACTTTGCTGAATTCACTGCTGCAATAGTTTCTCTGTGCCATATTGTAATTTTTTGTTGTTGTTTTTCTTTTTAGGGGCCCACTAACTAGTTTCCAAATAAATGCATGGAGACTTATTCTTTTGAATGCCTGGCCTTAGCTTGGTTTATTTCTAGCCAGCTTTTTAAACTTAAATTATTCTTTTTCTGTTTAACCGCATTTTGTCTCTGAGATTTTTTTAACCTTTTTTTGTTATCTTTCTTTCTTCCTTCCTTTCTTCTTTCTTTATTTCCTTCCCTCCCTCCCTCTTCCCTTTCTCCCTTTCTTCCTTTCTTCCATTCATTCTTTCCCTCCCTCCCTCCCTCCCTCCCTCCCTCCCTCCCTCCCTCCCTCCCTCCATCCCTCCCTCTGTCTTTCTCCATGACTTGCTGTGAGGCCGAGTGGCTGGCTCCTGCTGTCCTTCTCTACTTCTCCTTTACTCACTCCACTCCTTTCTTCTCCCATTTATTCTCTCTTCCTGGATGCTCTGCCAATTTTTCTTTCCTGACCAGCTATTGACTGTTCTTCTCTTTATTAGACCAATTGGATGTTTTAGACAGGCAAAGTAACACAGCTTTATAGAGTTAAGCAAATACAACATAAGAGAATGCAACACATTTTTACATCATTAAATATATATTTCAAGCCAGGTGGTAGTGGTGCATTCCGGAGGCAGAGGCAGGCGGATCTCTGTGAGTGTGAGGCCAGCCTGGTCTACAAGAACTAGTTCCAGGACAGGCTCCAAAGCTGCAGAGAATCCCTGTCTCAAAAAAGCAATCAATCAATAAACAAATAAATATTCCGCAGCATAAATGAATTTAACACATCTTCAACTAATATTCCACTACAGCTTATTTAAGGGTATTGTAAATAAGATGATGTCCTCCTTCATACATCTACAGTTTGACTTTCTCCTTTTCAGTTTGGATGCCATTCACTTCTTTCTTTTGCCTGAATGTTCTGGTAAAGACTTCCTATACTATGCATTTGACAGTTTGATATTTTCTAAACTTTGGAGAGGATGCTTTTAGCGTTATCCTCTCAGCAATTATCCAGAACCATCATTATGCTGAGATACACTCCTTTTGGACCATTTTTTTGCAGCATTTTTCTTCTGAAGGAATATTTAACTTTGTCAAATAATTGTTCTGTATCAATTAACATGATCATATAGCGTCTGTGGCTTATCCTGTTTAATGTGCTGTATTACGTTCATTGATTTACATACGTTAAGTTATTTTTTCATTGCTGAAATGATTGCCAATTTTTAATTGTATACTTATTGATGTATAAAATATCTTTAATGTATTTTTGGAGTTGATTTGCTAGTATTGTTGTTATAGCTGTACCTATAAAAGTTACTGGTCTATAGTTTGGTTTGTATGCATGTTTTGGTATCTGGGTAATTCTTGCTTTATAGAATCAGTTTGGGAAAATTCTTTCTTCCTCAATTTCTTTTTGTAGTAATTAAAAAAGATTTGATATTGGTTACTTTTTTAAACCATTGACAAAAATTGGCAGAAATCTTCTGGTCTTCTGATGGGAATCTTTTATTATTGATTTGACATCATTATTTGTTTTTGTTCCATTTAGGTTTTCTATTTCATAGTATTTCATTTTTGATAATGTATATATATCTTGAAGTCAGTTAATTTATTCTAGAATGCCAAATTTATATTGTGAATTATGCCAATTCACAATAATCTGAAATAATTGTATTCCTGTGGTATCCAGTCTTACGGAACATTAGAATTCCATTTTTATCTACTTGTACCCCCTTTCTCTGTTTATTTGCTACTCTATCTATGTTCATTTCATCATTCAGAGAACCAATTCAATGTCGTTAACCTTCTGTGTTTATTTTTAAGCTCCATTTCACTTATTTCTTCATTAATCTTTTTATATTACTACTTCTACTAGTCTTGAGTTTGTTTTACTTGTTGTTTTCATGTTCACTGAGATATCCCAATAGATTGAAGTCTTTATGGTAATATGAAGCCACCGTTATTAATTGCTATAAATTTCCATCTTTATACTGCCTTTGTTGTATCCCCAAATCTTTTACCACCTGTCTATTCTTTCTTTTACTTAAAATATGTAGCAATTTCTAGTTGCTTTCTTTGATTCCTGGGTTATCTAATAGTATATAGTATTATCCTGTATTTTAAGAGTTTCCAACTTTTAAACTTACTGGTTTCTAGTTGTATCTGTGACAATATTCCAGTTTTAAAGTATTTTATGAGACTTATTTTCATGACTACTCTTACTACCTGTTCTGGAGAATTGTCCCTGTGTTCCTGAGAATAATGCATGTCCTGTTGTTGTTGATAGATGGTTCTATGGTACATGTTAGGTAAATTTGAGTAATATAATTTAATATGCTGCTTCTTCATCTTCCTTTGCTTTGTGATCTTTTCATATCTAAATGTGGGTGTTTAATTGGCCTACCATCTTGTTTTTTTTTTGCATTACATTGTTTTTTTTTATTGAGAAAAAGAAAAAAGTTTCCGCCTCCCCCCAGCCTCCCATTTCCCTCCCCCTCCTCCCACCCTTCTCCCCCTCCCCCACTCCCCTCACCCTCCCTCTCCAGTCCAAAGAGTAGTCCGGGTTCCCTTCCCTGTGGAAAGTCCAAGATCCTCCCCCCTCCGTCCATGTCTAGGAAGGTGAACATCCATACTGTCTAGGCTCCCACAAAGCCCAAACTTGAAGTAGGATCAAAACCCAGGGCCATTGTCCTTGGCTTCTCATCAGCCCCCATTGTTCGCCATGTTCAGAGAGTCCTGTTTTATCCCATGCTTCTTCTGTCACAGTCCAGCTGGCCTTGGTGAGCTCCCAATAGATCAGCCACGCTGTCTCAGTGGTTGGGTGCACCCCTCGTGGTCCTGACTTCCTTGCTCATGTTCTCCCTCCTTCCGCTCCTCATTGGGAACTTGGAAGCTCAGTCCGGTGCTCCTGTGTGGGTCTCTGTGACTATCTCCATCCATCACCTGATGAAGGTTCTATGGTGATATGCAAGATAATCATCAGTATGGCTATAGGATAGAGTCATTTCAGGTTCCCTATCCTCAGATGCCCAAGGAACTAACTGGGGACCTCGCCTTGGGCTCCTGGGAGCCACTCTAGGTTCAAGTCTCTTGCCAACCCTAAGGTGACTCCCTTAACTAAAAATTGTGCTTCCGTGCTCCCCTATACAACCTTCCTTTATCCCAATCCTCCTGTTTCCCCAAGTTTCCCTCATCCTCCCCTTCTCACTTTTCTCTCCCCTTCCCCCGATACTCCCATCCCCCCCCCCCAAGATCCCAAAATTTCTCCCCGGCAATTTTGTCCACTTCCCTTAGTCAAGAGAATAATTATATGTTTTTCCTTGGGTTCACCTTCTAATTTAGCTTCTTTAGATTCACCAATTATATACTCCGTGACCATTATTTATGGTTAGAAACCAATTATGAGTGAGTACATCCCATGTTCATCTTTTTGGGTCTGGGATACCTCACTCAGGATAGTGTTTTCTATTTCCATCCATTTGTATGCAAAATTCGAGAAGTCATTATTTTACCGCAGCGTAGTACTCTAATGTGTATATATTCCACACTTTGTTCATCCATTCTTCCATTGAAGGGCATCTAGGTTGTTTCCATGTTCTGGCTATTACAAATAATGCTGCTATGAACATAGTTGAACAGATGCTTTTGTCATGTGATAGGGCATCTCTTGGGTATATTCCCAAGAGTGGTATTGCTGGGTCCAGGGGTAGGTTGATCCCGAATTTCCTGAGAAACCGAAACACTGATTTCCAAAGTGGTTGCACAAGATTGCATTCCCACCAGCAATGGATGAGGGTACCCCTTCCTCCACAGCCTCTCCAGCAAAGGATATCATTGGTGTTTTTGATTGTACCCATTCTGACAGGTGTAAGATGATATCTCAAAGTTGTTTTGATTTGCATCTCCCTAATCACTAAGGAGGTTGAGCATGACCTTAAGTGTCTTTTGGCGATTTGAACTTCTTCTGTTGAGAATTCTCTGTTCAGTTCAGTGCCCCATTTTTTAATTGGGTTAATTAGCATTTTGAAGTCTAGTTTCTTGAGTTCTCTATAAATTTTGGAGATCAGGCCTTTGTCTGTTGCAGGGTTGGTGAAGATCTTCTCCCAGTCAGTAGGTTGTCTTTTTGTCTTAGTGACAGCGTCTTTTGCTTTACAGAAGCGTCTCAGTTTTAGTAGGTCCCATTTATTCAATGCTGCCCTTAATGTCTGTGCTGCTGGGGTTATACATAGAAAGCGATCTCCTGTGCCCATTTGTTGTAGGGTGCTTCCCACTTTCTCTTCTATCAGGTTCAGTGTGTTCGGACTGATATTGAGGTTTTTGATCCATTTGGACTTGAGTTTTGTGCAAGGTGATAGATATGGGTCTATTTTCAATCTTCTACAGGTTGATATCCAGTTGTGCCAGCACCATTTGCTGAAGATGCTTTCTTTCCTCCATTGTATACTTTTAGCTCCTTTATCGAAAATGAGGTGATCATAGGTTTGTGGGTTAAAATATGGGTCTTCTATGCGATTCCATTGATCGACTTCTCTGTTTTTATGCCAGTACCACACTGTTTTCATTACTGTAGCTCTGTAATAGAGTTTGAAGTCGGGGATGGTAATGCCTCCAGAAGATCCTTTATTGTATAGGATTGTTTTGGCTATCCTGGGTTTTTTGTTTTTCCATATAAAGTTGATTATTGTCCTCTCAAGATCTGTGAAGAATTTTGCTGGGATCTTGATGGGGATTGCATTGAATCTATAAATTGCCTTTGGTAGAATTGCCATTTTTACTATGTTGATCCTCCCAATCCAAGAGCAAGGGAGGTCCTTCCATTTTCTGGTATTCTCTTCAATTTCTTTCTTCAATGCCTTAAAGTTCTTGTCGAATGGGTCTTTCACTTCCTTGGTTAGAGTTACCCCAAGATAGTTTATGCTGTTTGTGGCTATCGTGAAAGGTGAAGTTTCTCTGATTTCCCTCTCTGCTTCCATATCCTTTGTGTATAAGAGGGCGACTGATTTTTTGGAGTTGATCTTGTATCCTGCCACATTACAAAGGTGTTTATCAGCTGTAGGAGTTCTTTGGTGGAGTTTTGGGGGTCGCTTATGTACACTATCATATCATCTGCAAATAACGAAAGTTTAACTTCTTCTTTTCCAATTCGAATCCCCTTGATCCCCTTATGTTGTCTTATTGCTATTGCTAGAACTTCAAGCACTATATTGAAGAGATATGGCGAGAGTGGGCAGCCTTGTCGTGTTCCTGAGTTTAGTGGGATGGCTTTGAGTTTCTCTCCGTTTAATTTGATGTTAGCTGTTGGCTTGCTGTATATAGCTTTTATTATATTTAGGTATGACCCTTGTATCCCTAATCTCTCCAAGACTTTTATCATAAAGTGATGTTGAACTTTGTCAAATGCTTTTTCAGCATCTAGTGAAATGATCATATGGTTTTTTTCTTTCAGTTTATTTATATGATGGATTACATTGATAGATTTTCGTATGTTGAACCAGCCCTGCATCTCTGGGATTAAGCCTACTTGATCATAGTGGATAATTTTTTTAATGTGTTCTTGGATTCGGTTTGCCAGTATTTTGTTGAGGATTTTTGCGTCAATGTTCATGAGTGAGATTGGCCTGTAATTCTCTTTCCTGGTAGAGTCTTTGTGTGGTTTTGGTATCAGAGTAACTGTAGCTTCATAAAAGGAATTTGGTAATGACTCTTCTGCTTCTATATTGTGAAATACATTAAGGAGTATAGGTATTAGGTCTTCTTGGAAGTTCTGGTAGAATTCCGCATTGAAGCCATCTGGTCCTGGGCTCTTTTTGGTAGGGAGGTTTCTGATAACAGATTCTAATTCTTCACGACTAACAGGTCTATTTAGATTGTTCACCTGGTCCTGGTTTAACTTTGGTAAATGGTATTTATCTAAAAAAGTGTCCATTTCTTTTACATTTTCCAGTTTTGTGGCATACAGGCTTTTGTAGTAGGATCTAATGATTTTCTGAATTTCCTCTGTGTCTGTGGTTATGTCCCCCTTTCCATTTCTGATCTTATTAATTAGTATATTCTCTCTCTGCCATTTAATTAGTTTGGATAGGGGTTTATCAATCTTGTTGATTTTCTCCGGGAAGCAGCTTTTTGTTTCATTGATTCTTTGGATTGTTTTCTGCATTTCTATTTTGTTGATTTCAGCCCTTAGTTTGATTATTTCCAGTCTTCTACTCCTCCTAGGTGAGTCTGCTTCTTTTTTTTTCTAGAGCTTTCAGGTGGGCTGTTCAGTCTCCAATGTGTGCTTTCTCTGTTTTCCTTAAGTGGGCACTTAGTGCTATGAACTTTCCTCTCAGGACTGCTTTCATAGTGTCGCATAAGTTTGAGTATGTTGTTTCTTTATTTTCATTGAATTCAAGGAAGACTTACTTTAATTTCTCTCTTTGTTTCTTCTTGATCCAGGTGTGGTTCAGTAGTTGACTGCTCAGTTTCCATGAGTTTGTAGGCTTTCTGAGGGTAGCATTGTTGTTGAATTCTAACTTTAATCCAAGGTGATCTGATAAGACACATGTCGTTACTAATATTTTTTTGTAACTGTGGAAGTTTGCTTTGTTACCGAGTATGTGGTCAATTTTCGAGAAGGTTCCATGAGCTGCAGAGAAGAAGGTATATTCTTTCCTATTTGGGTGGAATATTCTATAGATGTCTGTTAAGTCCAATTGATTCTTTACCTCCTTTAATTCTCTAATTTCTCTGTTAGGTTTCTGTCTGATTGACCTGTCCATTGGTGAGAGAGGAGTGTTGAAGTCTCCTACTATTAGTGTGTGCGGTTTGATGGCTGCCTTGAGTTTTAGTAATGTTTCTTTTACATACGTGGGTGCTTTTAAATTAGGGGCATAGATATTTAGGATTGAGACTTCATCCTGTTGAATTGTTCCAGATATGAGTATAAAATGTCCCTCTCCATCTTTTCTGATTGATTTAAGTTTGAAGTCAACTTTGTTAGAGATTAGTATGGCCACACCTGCTTGTTTCTTAGGTCCATTTGCCTGATAAGCCTTTTCCCAGCCCTTTACTCTGAGTAGGTGCCTGTCTTTGTGTTTGATATGTGTTTCTTGTAGACAGCAGAATGTTGGATCCTGTTTTCGTATCCACTCTCTTAGTCTGTGCCTTTTTATAGGTGAGTTGAGTCCATTGACATTAATTGATATTAATGACCAGTGGTTGTTAACTCCGGTCACTTTTTTAGTAGTAGAGTTTGTGTGTTTCCCTTCTTTGAATTGCGCTGGTGACGGGTCTCTAGATGTCTGAGTTATTGTGGTCATTGTTGGATTCCTTGGTTAGTGATTTTCCTTCTATTACTTTCTGTAGAGCTGGATTTGTGGCTACGTATTGTTTAAATTTGTTTTTATCCTGGAAAATTTTGTTTTCTCCATTTATAGTGACCGAAAGCTTGGCTGGGTATAGTAGTCTGGGCTTGCATCCGTGGTCTCTTAGTTTTTGTAGTACATCTATCCAGGACCTTCTGGCTTTCATGGTTTCCATAGAGAAGTCCGGTGTAAGTCTGATAGGTTTGCCTTTATAAGTAACTTGGCCTTTTTCCTTTGCAGCTCTTAATATTCTTTCTTTATTCTGAATGCTTTGTGTTTTGATTATTATATGGAGAGGAGATGTTTTTTTTTGATCCAGCCTATTTGGTGTTCTGTATGCTTCTTGGACCCTCATAGGTACCTCCTTCTTTAGGTTGGGAAAGTTTTCTTCTATAATTTTATTAAATATATTTTCTGGACCATTGAGTTGCACTTCTTCTCCTTCTTCTACTCCAATTATTCTTAGGTTTGGTCTTTTTATTGTGTCCCATATTTCCTGAATGTTTTGCGATGAGAACTTGTTGGACTTGCTGTTTTCTTTGATCAGTGCGTTTATTTTCTCTATGTTATCTTCAGCATCTGAGATTCTTTCTTCTATCTCTTGTATTCTGCTGGTTATGCTTGTTTCTGTAGACTCTATTCGTTTACCTAAATTTTCCATGTCCAGCCGGCCCTCTGATTGTGTTTTCTTCTTTGCCTCCATTTCAGTTTTCAATTCTTGAACTGTTTCCATTATCTGTTTGATTGTTTTTCCTTGGTTTCCTAGGGTATCATTCACTGATTTATTCAATTCTTCAAACTTTCTGTTATACTTCTCATCCATTTCTACCAGGGCATTTTTTACATGCTGTTTAAGGGCGTCAATCACTTTCATAAAGTCAAATTTTTCTGCGTCTTCTTGGTTAAGGTGTTCCTGTGCTCCTGTTGTGAGGTCGCTGGGTTCTGGTGGTTTCATGTTGTTCTTCAGATTGCTGGGTGAATTCTTGCATTGGTGCCTGCCCATCTCTTCCTCCGATTGCTCCTCTATGGATCTTCTTTTACAGGATCAGGTCTCCTTGCCCACTGTTGTACCTTCCCAGTGATGTCGCTCCCCAGTGATGGCTCTCCTAGTGCCCCAGAGATGACTCTCCTGGTGCCCGGATTGGTTCTCCGTGCTGCTTAGGTAGCTCGTAAACAAAGGGCCTGACTTGCTTGCTGCAGGCAGGCCGTCCAGATGGAACTTCTCAGTACCTAAACCTGGCCGCCTGGTGGCCCAAGCCTTAGTGTAGGAGCTTAAAATTGTTCTTGAGCATTGGTCCTAGCTTACAGCAGGGCAGGGTTGGGGGGAGGGTGCTGGGGGGCTGAGTCGTGAGTAA
>JABTXL010002442.1:1800211-1897943 GCA_025134845.1 Neodon shergylaensis
GGGGAGGGTGCTGGGGGGCTGAGTCGTGAGTAAGAAAGAAGGCCCTGTACCATCTTGCTTTAATATGTGTCTTTCTCTTTATGGCTTGTGATATTACCTTCATACTTTTGGGAGTTTCAATGTTAGTTGCTGAGAATCGTTGGCTTTCCCCCTTGATTGTCACATAATTACATTTCTTGTCTGTTTCTTTTCTTGATTTAAAATCTATTTTATGTTATAAATTTGGCAACAACTCGTGCTTTTCTATGAGTGATACCTACATAGAATAACTTATAGTTTCACTATAGCTATTTTATAATTTGTTTTCTAGCTTCATTGTAATTTCTTTTGCCCTCTCCCCCAGTCTTATTTTGAAATTGAAAATAGATTGTTTTTCGTACAATATGCTTTGATTATGCTTTCCTCTCTCCTAACTCCTCCAAGATCTTCCCCACCTACCTTCCTACCCACCCAAATCTTTCTTGCCCTTGTTAGAAAACATGCATCAAAAAAAGAAAAAGTGGAATACTTTTTAAAATATATGTGCAGATGTGTGTGTGTGTGTGTGTGTGTGTGTGTGTGCATATAGTTGTTTCCTGTGCTTTTTCTTTGGCTCTATTTTCTTGTCTGTCTGTTTGTCCTGTTTAGGTCTGTTGTCCTCTGGTCTTAATTTGTTGTTAAGTGGTTCACAATAGTGGTGTGTTTATTCTTTAATTTATTTAGACTTACCTATTATATAATTTTGTTTTGTGGTTACTGTGGCACATTTGTGACCACCAATATAGCAATATTGATTACATTCTGAATTTACAACCATTGCAGCTAAGATAACACTGAGTTGGACCAATGTCCAAACTACTATGGATTTTCTACTGATATATATTCATGGCAGAAGAGCATTGTAACAGGCTGAAGTAATGCCATGTAGAACAGAAGTCCAGTAGACTAGGGTTAATGTTTCAGATGTTTTCAAAAGAAAATAGCTATTAAGATCTACTCATTGATAGGTTTTCCCAGATCATTAATGAGTTTCCTGGGAAAATTCTTTGTTTACTGTCTTTCCCTAGCCGTAGTCTAGCTGTTGCTAGATAGATATGAACAAATGTCTAGTTACCTCAGATAGAGCAAAAATGATAGTCTAAAGAAACAAGTCTACCCATGCCTAAGATCTGGTGAGTTATTGGGGCTACTTACAAGACTATGGGTGAGGGGGTGCCTTCAGGAATACGGATGTCTCAAAGGCAGCTGCATTGTTGAAAAGCCATCAGAGCATGGTGACCACTCATGAAAGCTGCAGTCCTGAGGATCTCTGGATGATGGGCAGGCAGTTTGGCCCGCTGGAATCTATTCTCATCAGGAATTGTTTACTGTGTGTATAATCTTGGGGAGGGAACTTATGAATCTATGTTACAGCTCTCTGAGACTTGTAAGTTTTGCTTTCTTCTTGACTCATATGAGGCTCGCATTTTCCTCTAGGAGAGATTCTTTGGTTCAGAGAAAATTGTTTTATAATCTCAGTAAGAGATGGGATGGTCTGCTGAGGAAAGTCCACTAATAGCCAACACAAATAAATCAACATGGATACTCTGAGAGGTAACAGCCTTATGGTGGAGCTGTCAGTGAGATGGGCAGAAACAGAAGGCCATCTTGCCATGATAAAGGTGATACTGGTGAGATTTAGGGCTCTATCTGTGAGGACTGCTCTATAAATAAATAAATCAGAAATGAAATGGGGACATAACAACAGACACGGAGGAATTCCAGAAAATCATTAGGTCATATTTTGAAAACCTGTACTCCACAAAACTGGAAATCTTAAGGGAAACTTTCTGGATAAATATCACTTACCAAAATTAAATCAAGGGCATATAAGCAAATTAAATAGATCTATAACTGTTATTTATTTATTTTCCTCCCCACCTCCCACTCCTTTCCCCCTCCCCCCACTCCTCTCCCACTCTCCCTACTCCTCTCCCCCTCCCTCCACTCCATTCCCCCTCCTTCTCGAGTCTGAAGAGCAGATTCCCTGCCCTGTGGGAAGCCCAAGGTCCTCCCCCCTCCATCCAGGTCCAGGAAGGTGAGCATCCAAACAGGCTAGGTTCCCACAAAGCCAGAACATGCAGTAGGATAGAAACCCATTGCCATTGTCCTTGGCTTCTCATCAGCCTTCATTGTCTGCCATGTTCAGAAAGTCCGGTTTTATCCCATGCTTATTCAGTCCCAGTCCAGCTGGCCTTGGTGAGCTCCCAATAGATCAGCCCCACTGTCACAGTGGGTGGGTGCACTCCTCGCAGTCCTGACTTCCTTGCTCATGTTCTCCCTCCTTCTGCTCCTCATTTGGACCTTGGGAGCTCAGTACAGTGATCCAATGTGGATCTCTGTCTCTATCTCCATCCATCGCCAGATGAAGATTCTAAGGTTGAAGAAATAGAGACAGTCATCAAAAGTCTCTCAATCAAAAAAAAAAAACCCAGGACTAGATTGTTTCAGATCAGAATTCTATAAGATTTTCAAAGAAGAACTAATACCAATACTCCTCAAATTTTTTCACACAATAGAAACAGAAGGAATATTGTTAAACTTTTTTTATGAGGCTACAATTACCCTGATACCCAAACAACACAAAGATTACTTAGAAATAGGATTACAGACCAATCTCACTCATGAACATTGATGCAAAAATACTCAATAAAATACTGGCAACTGAATCCAAGAACACACCGGAAAAATCATCTACCATGATCGAGTAGGCTCCATCCCATAGATACAAAAATCTGTCAATGTAATTCACCATATAAACAAACTAAAAAAAACCCACACATGATCATCTCATTGGATGCTGTAAAAGCTTTCCACAAATACAACATCTCTATGATAAAGGTCTTGGAGAGAGCAGGGATAAAAGGATATACATAAACATAATAAGGCAATATACAGCAAGCCAAGAGCCAACATCAAACTAAATGGAGAGAAACTCAAAGTGATCCCACTGAAATCAGGAACAAGACAAGCTTGTCCACTCTCTCCATCTCTATTCAATATAGTTCTTGAGCTCCTATCTCGAGCAATAAGACAACAAAAGGAGATCAAGGGGATACAAATCGTAAAAGAAGAAGTCAAACTCTCACTATTTGCTGATGATATGATAGCTTACATAAGCAACCCCCCCAAATTCTACCAAGGAACTTCTACAACTCATAAACACCTTTAGAAATGTAGCAAGGTGCAAAATTAACTAAAAAAAAAAACAGTAGCCCTCCTTTACACAGATGATAAAAGGGCTGAGAAAGAAATCAGAGAAACATCGCTAAATTGATAGTAAAGTATCCGAAGGTAATTAGATTTTCCACTGCCAGTGATTCTGAAATAGGAAGAAAAACTACCTTCCCCCTGGTAATATACCATAGAAATAGTTCACATCCTTTCTTTTCCTTCCTTCCTTCCTTCCTTCCTTCCTTCTTCCTTCCCTCCTTCCCTCCCTCCCTCCCTCCCTCCCTCTCTTCCTTTCATCTTTTTTTGTTTTAAATTTTCAAGACAGGGTTCTCTGTGTGTAGCCCTGGCTATTCTGGACCTTACTTTGTAGACCAGGCTGTCTTCAAACTCACAGAGATCTGCCTGCCTCCGCCTCCCTAATACTAGAATTAAAGGTGTATACCACCACAGCCTGGCACATTCTTTCTTTTTTAAATCTTTGCTGGAATATTCTGTTAACACTACTTTCTGACCAATTTTAGAGAAATATTTGTCTGACTCAATTGTGGATTATTGTACTCTGCATCATATTGAATGTTTTATTCCAAGTGTGCACTGCAGAACCTCATCTTCCTTTGCTCTGGTGGTTTCTCAAATCACATTTAATACTCTTTTCTAGAAGTATCTCCTTAATTAAATAACACACATGCTTTAGAACATTTAACTTTCTGTCCAGTAATTCAGGAGGCAGGCAGCAGGGCATATTAGACTCACCTGGATGAATATGTACAGACACGCATGAAGTGAGCTCTTGGGGAACAGTGCTCTGAACAAATTGTTTTGGATGAGATACTAGCTCATTTTGCCCACTGCTGTGTTGCTGAACTGCAAATGCACCACCACAGATGACTGTAACGTATATTCCAGGAAGTCAAAAATCAGTTTTTTAAAGGTACTGTCTTTGCTGCTACAGTCTTGGGATGAAAGAAGCACTTGTACAATACTCCGTGGAAGCATTGTGAGAATCACATTCAATCAGGGACTTCCTCTATATGAACCTGGCCTAAACACCGGAGCTGGAGGTTTTAATGAGAGAACCTCTCATTCATGAGAACTCATCAGTGTCTTATTCCACACATGTGCTGCAAGAGAGAAAATTTACATTTGTAAGGTAAAATGTCACCTATCTAGAAACCTACAGAAAGAAAATTCAACTGCCATTCACCAGGGCTTAGCTCTGCAGTAGCATTTATGTTCAAAAATTTCCATCATGGAAAGTAAAATAAATTACCCGAATTAATTTCAATTACTTTATCACACACATTTGGAGGATTTCGACATTTAAATAATTACACATGGGCTGTGGAGAGGAACATGGATCTGAGATTCAGTCCTAAGGGAGCAGCCCAGGCTTTTCTCTGAAGAGGTTTTGTATTGAGTATGAAGACAAGTATTCAGCCTCCTTGAATCTTTTAAAGTGATGTTTAATTTCAGAAATGGGCTCAAAATTATGGATTATAGATTTTTTTTCCATGTAAGACCTGCTATAAATTGAGCATTAGCAGATCAAGTAGCAGTCCTTTGATTGCTGGCTTTTATTATAGACTTTTGCTACTCTCATTTAAATGATCCAAGAAATAACTGTGGAAATGATGCATCAAACTTTTTGATTTCTAAAGCTCAAATAGGAAACTTTTTTCCTGACAGGAACAGAGGTATAGTGTGAGTTCCAGAGTCAACTCTGATGAGTATGAGTTCTTTCTCTGTGGAAGTCGAGTTAAAATGGGTACTAATGGTGTATTGTATTTTGAAGTGGATGAATGGTGAGAGGAGTTGCTTCAAAGGAAATGGTTATGCTGATGAATGCCTATCTTCTTGGACCCCAGAGGTTTCTGCATTGTTTCTCACAGTTCTTGGAAGAGAGAAGCAGGTCCATCGTGTAATACAGACTCTTGGCTTCACCCAGTGTACACAACAGAAACGTTGCTTGCTTGATCATCTTCTTTTTCTTTTCCACTAGTGATTATTTCCATAAGATGTTCTGTCAGGGGTCATGAGAAACAGGTGGTAGCTAGTGTTCAGATGTCAACCCACCAGAGGCATAGTAATCTGATGGAGGATTAATCCTGTCCTGGCAAGGTGTGCAGGACCATCGACTCTGGAGACTGTTGCTCACTTTTGCTGAAGCTGCTTGGTGTCTCTTCAATACCTGCATTGTAGTGTGTAATCTCATGTGATGTGTATATGTAATCTCATGTTTTCATCTCAATCTTATAGGTATATACATCTGTGGGTGGTCAGGGAATGACTTTTCATTTGGCTGTGTATTTTTGATATATAGATTACATACTGGAATTTGCTCTGTAATGGATATATTTGTCCCACAAGGACTTTGGACATTTCGAGGCATGCTTTCTTCCTTTGCTTACTGGATGGCTTCTTCCATTCTAGGGTACCTTTGGTGAGAGAATTTAGTCATTAGCCAGAAACCTTGGCTCCCATAGCCTATTTCCATTCTGTTCCCTAAGATACTTTAGAAGCCACTTCCCTGCAACTATCTTCCTTTTGGAAGGATATGCAGCCAGGAAAGGAGTTTTTCATGTAGATCACACTTGGAACCTTCAAAGATAAAGAGGCGTCCAAGCTTATTCAAGATTGAGTGCCCTGCTTCTCTTATAGCTGACTTGGGAAAGCGCTAACCTTAACTGAAAGTTACCTGCTTTGTGTAACCTTTATCTGTTTTCATGACCCTGAAGAATGCGAGTCCTGTAACATTGCTATTGCCAGAGAATCGCTGATGGTGTCTGTCTGTGTATATAAACTGGAGACATTGGAGGACTGGTGAAGAATAAAAAAATGGATGTGCAAACGTATAGAGTGGAGAAGTCACTTTGCCCTCAGATGTTTCCAAGTCCTGCACTTGCTGTAAGCTTTCTCCCTGCACCTTGAGGAGGCACTGAGGCACTGAGGCTGGAACTCAGAGGCCTCCAATAATGTTCTTTTCTAATTTCTTAAATAGCCAAAAAAAAGGAGACTCGGGTTACATATCAGAGACTTTAACTTCAAATAGATGAATTTAAAATATCAAAAGTAAAGGTGAAGTAATGACATTATACGAAGCACTACATTTAAGAAAGCCCCTCATTAAAGCAGCTAAGAAGAGGTGAAGACAGAAGGGGGTGATGATGAGTATGGGAAAGAACATAGATAGTCATTCTTGAGAAATCATGCAGGGATAAAGTGGGCATTGATTTGGAGCTGAAGATAGGTAAGCATGCATTCACTCATTCACCAGCTTATATGTAAATCAAGTTCTTATTATTTCTTTTGGGTCATTGGCCTCTCCAGTAGAATAAGGATAATGTTATATATCTTTAAGAATCTGTGTAATGTTTGTTAATGCCGTATGTAAAACTACTACACATAGCATCACCTTCACTGTGAGTACCTACCAAATTATGTATCCTGTTATGTCAAAATACCAAGTGAATATAATTATTATTCTGTTAATGATGCAGATATAGAAAGCCTGATTACCTGAGTTTGATTCTCATAACCCATGACTGAGAGAGGGAACTGACTCCCAGAGTTGTTCTCTGACTTCCACAGTGGTGTTGTTGTAACCACGCTGCAGCCTTGTGCACATCTATACTCACACTCATCTTGAACACACACAGACATTCACACCAACAATACTAAAAATGAAATGCAGACTCTTTGGGTGCAAATGCTAGGCCAACTTAACATTGTGCTTTACAGAAAAAAAAAAGTTAAAAATTTCACATTTTACTTTATTTGCTTATGAAATACACACCTACTTTGGAGCATTGTTCTAAGTTTGAAATAAATGACATGTATAAACTAAGGACAACATTGGAGACTATAGACTCTCTGCTTTCAAATTTTCCATCATTCACAAATGCAGACAAACGGAATGATGGAACCGTAGCAGACCCACATATTACTAATCAAATGAGTTTCATTTGAGTAGCCACAGCATGCTTCTTTAGGGAAATCTTTTCAAAGACAACTGTTTTGGGACAACTGGATCTATATCAGGTAGATACTGTGACCTGGCTCTTCTGCCTATAAGACATTAATCTGACTGGGTCATGGGCACAAATGCAAAACCACAGTAAAAAATGTTTTAGGACAAAATATAAATACATATTTCTGGCCTCAGGATAGGAAAAGATTTATTTTGCAGGACACAAAAGTCATCCAGCAATAAATATACAAGGTTCATTATGGGATTTAGGCAAAATTTAAAATTTTTATTAATCAGGTCTCTGCTAAATTAAAGAAATAAGTGTGCAATAAAAATTTATATAATATAGAAAATAGACTTTTATGCAGAGTATATAAAGTATCATACCCATAAATTATGAAATGGCAACCCATTTGAAAGATATGCAGTCCCACACACCTATAATAACTGAAACAGCCAAAAGGCTGAGGCAGGAAGATTGTGAGTCTGAGGCAGTCTGTACATTACAGAGAAAGACTCTCAAGAAATGAAAGAGTACAATGTGCACATTTCTCATTTATAAAAGATTATTCATGAATGAGCAGTAAGCACCGCAGAAAAGCTCCACTCATCATTGAGATGCTGCCAGGACAACTGGGATGACTGGTGTAAAAGGACTGGACACATCCAACACTGATAAGGACGTAGAGTGACAGGAGCTCTCATACACTGCTAATCTTCAGGGTGTGAAGCGATAAGAAAAATACTGAGGAAAACTTATTGCTAGTTTCTTAAAAATTAACTGTATGACCCAGATATACTTCTTACAGAGACTTAATATGACTCATAGAAAAATGGTGTGGGACAATTGTCTATATTCTGTCAATTATGTTTTAAATAAATGCTGATTGGCCAGGCAGGAAGTATAGGCGGGACAACCAGACAGGAAGTAGAGGTGGGTTAATGAGAACAGGAGAATTTGGGGAAGGAGGAAGCCCATTCCTCCCCAGTCCTGCCTCAACCACAGAAGAAGGAAGATGTGATTACCCTGCTGAAAAAGGTACTGAGCCATGTGGCTAACATAGATAAGAATGATGGGTTAATATAAGTTATAAGAGTTAATAAGAAGCCTGAGCTATGGACCAATCAGTCTATCATTAATGTAGACCTTTGTGTGATTTCTTTGGGACTAAATGGCTGTGGGATCTGGTGGGAGGACAGGAACCAGGAAAAACAGTAAACAGAAAAATATTCATCAAGCATTATTGTAATAACTAAACCAGAAATAGCCCAAAAGTATGGTGCTAATGAACAAATTGTGGATGTTGCTTAGCAATTTTAAAATTATTGGTACATAGAACAGCATGGGTAATAATCTATATCATATTAAGACATTAGACAGAAAAGAATGAATCCTATGAAATCACTCCTGTGAATCTGAACTACAGGCAAAGGTAGCAGGAGTTTCATAGTAACTGATGGGGAGGGTGGATCAACTGGAATTAACAGGTGTCTTTTGTTCTGTAAACATGCTTGAATGGTGACTGTACCTTGTACAGTTTTCTTTGAATATCAGTTAGAAAATACTATACGGTTCACAAAAATCATCAAGCTGAACATTTAAAATTTTGCATTTTGTTTATTATATATAAATAAAAACTGAAAATTCAGCAAAAACAGAAGTGTCAAATCATTGAGTTAAAGGAAATCACACAGTAGCCTGAAAAAAAAATTGATGTTCAAAAACAGAGAGAACATAAAAGCAATCATTTTCTCCATTTGTTTGTTGGAAAAATTGAATCATTTTCTAGCACAAGCCCTTTTTGCCCTGAAATGTGTCACACTGCCCAGCATAGCCATCCCAGGCTGTCTCTAATCCCCAGTGTATAGTTGCTAGTGCAACTCATTTCAGGTATCCAAATAGACTCGCATTGCTGTGTCCTCTGTTGTAAATAAAACAAACTTCACCATAAGTGAACATTTTATGTGTCTTAGATTTTCATCACAAAGTAATTCCTCACAACACAACCCTACCATACTTTTATTATTTGGCCAAATGTGTGACGAGAATATATGTGGGGATACTCAGGAGGCAGGGTGTGTGTGATGGACTCCGGCAAGGTTGGGTGGAAGGTATTGGAGTGGACACAGTAAAGTTTTATAGAAGCAAGACCTCTATGTACTGCAACACGATCCTCTGGGCCTGTAAATTTTCCATAATGGTTTGATAAATAATAGTGCGTCTTTCTCCTACCTTAGAACTTCATTCCCCCCTGCTTTTTGAACAGTTATATGCTGGCTGCCTTTAAACTGTGTGTATCCCTAGTCACCAGCCTGTTTAAGGACATGATTGTTTAAATGATTTGGAATAATTTTTATCCCTGATGGGCCTTATTGCAGTTATGCCAAATGCTGAAGTGAAGAGTGGTAGCTATAAAGAGACCCTGTAAAATTTCATATTTTAAAACTTCTTTTCAGAACATGGAAAAAGGGCACAAAGTGTTCTGGCTTTGTTGGGTGGGCATTGCCCTGTCTTTGGAGCTGTTAGAGTTCAGAGGAAATTCTGACATAAACGGAGTGCTCTGTTCTGGAAACAACACTCAAGAAAGCACAACAGGTGTGTTTCTTTTACTTAAAATAAAAAATGCTGTTAATTGCATCCTGAAAGACATGACTTTGCCTGGCTTTGAGTGCATGCTGTCTGTGTAGGTGATTTAGGAGGATAGTGACATTAAGGTTTCCCCACAATGTACCAGTAACACCTGAAATAAAGAGTATGCATTTACCACAAATGGATATTTTGTTTCCATAAAAATTGGACATATTAGCATGAAGGAGTGATTTGACAATTATAAATCCAAGAACATTTTCTACTTATTTCCTAAAACTAGAAAAGAACAAGAAAAAAACCCATAAAGTTACTATAGAATTGATGACCAAAGGAATGAGCATCATATATATGATTTGTGTGCATGCATGTGTACGTATGGGTGTGTATGTGTGTGCATGTGTGTGCGTGTATATGCATAATAATAACAACTAAAGAAAAAGAGGCTTTGATTTTGAGAGGGAGCAAGGCAAGGTGTCTTAGGTTTCTCTTGCTGTGATAAAGATCATGGACAATAACAACTTGGGAGGGAAGGGGTTAATTTCATCTGAAGGAAATCAAAGCAGAAACTGGAGGTGGGGACTGAAGGGGAAGCTATGGAGGATGCTGCTTACTGGCTTGCTCTTCATAGTTTACTCAACCTGTCTCCCTAAAGAATTTGGGGCTGCCTGTTGAGTGGTACCACCACGTTCAGTGGGCTGGGAGCTCCTACATCAATCATTAATAAAGAAAATGCTGTACAGACTTGCCTATAGGCAATCTAACAGAAGTATTACTCAACCGAAGTTTCTCTTCCCTGGTAACTCTGACTTGTGTCTAGTTGAGAAAAACCCAACCAGGACATGGGGCAGGGGTGAGGGGAAAAGAGGGGAGGGAGATTGCATGGGAGGAGTCATAGGAAGGAAAGGGAAGGGGATGATGATGTAATTATATTTTAATCACAGATAAAGAATAATCAAAAACTATCCTTCTCAGGCTGCCAATAGAGCTCAGGATTTCCAGCAGCAGTGTGTCAAAGGGGAAAAGAAAATTCAGCCTGCCCCAATAGAAGCAGCCTCTAAACTGCTGCAGTAAATTTTTGCTCCTCTCCTTCTCCTACCCTTTCATTCTGATTCTTAGTCTCTCTTGATCCTTGCAGGCAGAACAGAAAGAGATGGAGATGTATGGGCCAGCAGGCACCAGGTTTCATGCCGGGCTCTTTAGGGTCTGTAATCTCATTTAATTTCTGTCTTAGCCCCATGAGGTTAGTAAATTTCCCGAGGTTAGCTCCCTTGCCTAAGGTCACTCAGTCAGAATGCTACACCCACTGTGGGGTTTCCTGCTGTTTGAAGACATAATATTGCCTCCAAAGGAGGGGTCTGCAAGCTACAAGGCTTTGGGGAACTACACATATCCTCCTCCGTAAGATAGTCAGAGCCTTTCATAGTCAGGCTAATCTTTAATATGCTTGGATTAGAAAAATCATGCTATTTCAGTGGTACAATTGCCCAGTTTGATTTTTTCCCGTTATTCACACATCCTGTAGGTTTTTCTCGTATATTTTTGGTTTTAAAGAATTTCTTCCCTTTAATAACTCGCAACACAGTTTATTGCTTCATTTTTCCTGTAATTGTTTTCCAGCTGTTGAAATTATCAAATTACTTTTGTAATGCGATGTGATTTTTTTTCTGAACTTGCTAAATGAAGCAATTACTTTGTATGTCTGCCTTTTTATTTAAACAGTGTACCGTTAGCAAATCTGTCTTTTGCGTTTAACCTACAGCTTAAGAGTTAAGTATGGCTATGCTAGGAGATAGTCATTTCTTCTTTGACACAGGGAAAAGGCCCTTTTAAGTAATATATTTTCAGGAGTTCTTTGCCGGTAGTCATTCTACTAAAGGGAAGATTTTGAATTATTTTCCTTAGTTAATTAATAAATATTTATTCATGGTCTATTACATGCCCAGCATGTTATCTGCAGACATTTAGATGTTTTAAAAGACACAAAATAAGAAATACTAATGTTGGACCTGGAGGGTTGACTCAGCAGTTAGGAATACTGGCTACTGTTCCAGAGTGCTGGAGTTCAATTCCTAGTACCCCCAAATCAACTTAAAAACCATCCTTAACTCTAGTTCTTGGGGAGTCTGAAAGCTGCTTTAGGCCTCTGTAGGCATCAGAGTAGGCAAGTGGTATATAAGCGTACATGCAGGCAAAATACTCATATGATTAAAATTAAAATGTCTAAGCTTACTTTGCAGTGTTATTGTGGAAAGAAGTGTAACATATGGAGAATTCAGGCTGCAAATGCCTAATTAAACATTAGGAACTCAACAATTGAAAGCTTAGTAGGATCTGTGATTGTTAGGAAAGGCCTCAGTGGGGTTGTGGAATTTGGCCTACAGAACTGACAAAAGAGAAGAGATAAGTAAGGCCATTTTATGGGGAAATTAACACTGAGAAAGGTAAATATTGAATTTTCTACGTGGATCTGATGACAGCGAGGCACTTACCCCATGGAAGGGAAAACTAGACACATAAAATAAGGACTGTAAGAACGTTGGCATGGCAGCCAAATAGCAAAACATTAAATACCCTGAAAGCAAATGTGAAGAGTTTATATTTGAAAGTGGCAGATGATAAGAGCTCATCTGTTCTGGAAATTAAGAGATAAAAGAAATCTCTGAGGAATATGTAACATGAAAATATGTTGACAGTTGGATCAAAGTAGCAAGGGACATGTTGGAAATAAATGGTTTTAAGAGCTAGTTTGGAGGAGGGAAGGGCTAAGTATAGGGATATGATAGTTGAAATAGATGAAATAAATGGCATTAAAGAAAAAGTGATTGAGATTTACAGATTAAAGAATGCTTATATCTCTCCATGGCTGCCCAGAAAAGAAGTACTCTAATTGATAGAAAAGAAAACAGATTCACTGGTGGTGTGATGCCTCATGTTGGAGTAGAAGCCGAGAGTGCATATCAGCCTTTTACACTGTAGTGACAAAGACAGAGTGGCCAACTCAAAGAACACCATACAATGAAGACAACAGTGAAGATGAGGAGAAATGGTATTAGAAAGACAGGTGAGGCCCCAATCAAGTGCTAAAGATACTAAAGAATAAGAGAATACCATGAGGGGTAGCTCGTAGCAGCAGACTGTAAATGTGGAAAAATAAATCTGGAAGAAGATCATAGCCACAAATTTAGCAGGAACAGATCACTTGAATCCTTCAGAAATAATGCATATGGAATAATATGCCCTGTGGCAGATGGTAAATGAGATTAAAAAGAATTTGAGATGAAAAAAATGTAGCTCAAATATTTGAAAGCTTGGTATCAACACCAGAAAAGGATATTTGCTAGGAAATAGAATAGAAGGGCAGGAATAAAATGATGAGGTTGCAATTACCCTCTGAAACGGTGCCATTGATCTTTGCCTCCTGTGTTCATACCCATCTATTTGATTTTATCTCACATGCAGTAACATTGACTTGTGTTATCAATATTATCTTGAAAATCCAGTGATCTGAATTAGGAGACTAGGTCATAAGAATATTGTGGCTTCTTCATGTCTTTTCACATGCTCAAGATAATATCCAATCCGATAACAAAGAGGGTTGAACATCCTCCCAGTGATCTGCATATCTAACTGTTTAACTCCTTGAAGAAGAATAGCCCCACAGGCTCATATATTTGAATGCATAGTTGCCAGGGAGTGGAATGATTAGAACTTTTGAAATGATTAGAAGAATTAGGGTGTGTGGCCTTGTTGGAGCAAGTGTGTCACTGGGGGTGGTCTTGGAGGTTTCAAAAGCTCAAGCCAGACCTACTTTCTCTCTTCTTGCTTCCTGTGGCTCAGGATATAGAACTCTCAGCTACTTCTCCAGCAACATGTCTACCTGTGTGCCACCATGCTCCCTGCCATGACTATAATGGACTAAATTATAGGAGGAGGCTGCTTGTTTGTTCCGGCCACCCAGAACCAAAATAACCACACAGAAACTATACACTGCTTGGCCCATTAGCTCTAACTTCTTATTGGCTAACCCTTACATCTTAATTTAACCTATTTCTAGTAATTTGTGTATTGCCACATGACAGTGGTTTACTGGCTAAAGTTCCTAGTGTCTGTCTCAGGGGGCTCCATGCTTCTCTTTGACTCCTCCCTCCTTTCTAGCAGCACTCAGTCCAGTCCTCCTCACCTAGCTCTGTTCTTTCCTGCCATAGGCTCAAAGCAGTTCTTTATTCATTAACCAATAAAAGCAACACACAGATAGAAGGACCTCCCACACTACTAAACCTCTGAAACTGTAAGCCAGCTCCACTAAATGCTTTCTGTTATAAGAATTGCCTTCCTGTGGTGTCTCATCACAGTAATACAAAAGTGACTAAGACAACTCCCCCCACCACAATATACTCCATGGTTTTACTATATTTCATCCCATCAATTAAATAATAATAGTCCTGCTTTTTGTATAGCTCCTTTACAATAGCTTGGTTAATCTTCTGTATACATTCTATTAATTTTTATATTTTATATTCAAAGTATATGTGTTTTGATATACATAGGCATAGTTAAAATGATTATCATAATCAATTACAACAATATATATTGATTATTTAATTATCTTTTCTTTTGGTGGTAACAACATTTGTATGAAGCTCTTTATAAACTTTACTAAACTATACTTGCTGCAGTTACCATGCTATACATTTGGCTTCTATATCTTAACAAGACCTCTGGTAACCACAGCCCTACTGTTCAGATTCCACATATTCAGCTGAATTTTCTTTCTTTTTGACTTGCTTCACATATCATATTGTCCTCTAAGTGTATCTGTGTTGTTACAAATTATGGAATTACTCTCATTTTATGGCCAATGTTTATTTTATGTATGTTCCTATGGGTTTGTACATATTATTAAGTGAATATATATATATATATATATATATATGTCTATATAAATGTTGTTGCCACAGTTTTTTAACAATTTATCAATTGGTGGACGCATTATTTTCACATCTTAACTATTGTGAATGATACTGTAATGAACTTTAGTAAATGTGTTTTTCTAAAAACTATTGATTTCATTCACTGACATATCCAGAAAAGGGATTGCTCAATCACAAAATAAGTTTATTTTTATCTGTTTGAGAACCCCCATAATGTTTAATATCTGTACCAACCCACGGCCTTATATAATTAGCATTCAGGCATCCTTCTCCTCATTCTAATGCTTGTTATTTTGCCCGTTTGATAAGAGAGGTCCCCGTAGGTCTGGAATGATAGCTCAGTGATGTTGTGATCTGCATTTCCCAGGAGATTGGTGGTGAGCATGTTTTCTTCCATATAGATGTTGGTTATTTTTCTGCTGTTTTTGTAAAAATACATATCCTGGTCCTTTGCCCTTTCCAGGGGTTTATGAGTATCTGCAGTATCAATAGCAACCCCTTCATTATTTTTATGCTGTTGTCATCTGAGTTATTTTTATGCTTCACTTTTTCTGATATATGGTTCACAAATTTTCTTTCCCATTCCCTGTCCTGTTTTTATGTTTTGTTTATTATTCCCTTTGTTGTGCAGAATATTTTATATTTAATGTAGCACTACTTGTTTATTTTGTTCTTGCTTCTTGGGCTTCTGGTCAAGAACAAGTCAAGGATCTTTTCCACTCTTTTCTTCCAGGACTTGACTTATCATTAAGTCTTTAATCTATTTTCAGTTGAATTTTTGTCTAAATAATTTTTTGTGCATTGTAAATATAGAATACAAAAATTATATTAAGCTGGATTTATATCTTTAAATACAATTGATAACATTTAAAAGGTAATCACTATTTATTTATTGAGCTATATATTTTTTCCACTCCCCTCTTTTTTTCCCTCCACTTCTGCTCTTTCCCATGATCCTAATCTCCCAATTTACTCAGGAGATCTTATCTTTTTCTACTTCCCATGTAGAATTAGATCATGTATATCTCTCTTAGGATGATAATCACTATTTATAATGTAACAATTAGATTAAGTAAAATAGCTCAGTAACAGACAAAGGTAATTTTTTAAAATTTTTGAGATAATATAATTACAATGTATTTCCCTCTCTTCTTCTTTTTCTTCCTCCAATCCTCATCAGCCAACCCCACAGTGTTGTGAAAAATGTCTCCTTCAAATCATTGCCTCTTTATGCACTATTTATTATTTCATGCATATGTATATGTATATACATACATATTTCTAATATAACCTACTAAATCTATATAATGTTACTCATATGTATATTTTCAGTTCTGACCACTTGGCACTGGACATCACATTCCTCAGGGAAGAAGACCACCTCTGGCTCCCAGCTTTCTTCGGTTGCCCCATAGCTCATTAATATTTAAAGATTTGCCGCATTATGTTTATTTTTGAAATTTGCTTATGGCTTTGCTATTGAGGTTTTTTTTCTTCTTCCAGTTTCTGAGGATACTTCAACAGTGTGAATTCTGATATTTAATTTGGGATGAAGAACCTAGGAGACAGGAAAGAGTCATTAAACTAGAGGGACTGTCATCTGGGAAGAAGTTTTAGAGGACATTTCTTAGGAGTTGGAATAAATGAGCACACCTGTGTTTAAAGAGATGCTTTCTTAAGTTCTGCATCTTCTCCTGTTTCTTCCTGTCTTCTCCTCCCTGCTTCCTGTCTGTGAAAGGACAGATCTTGTTATTTCTGTTAAGAAGCTCCAGATTTTTATTGAATGTAACTAGAAAAAAATTTAGTATTTTCTAAAGGTACTCATAGAGATCTCAAAATTTCCTTTCAAATTCTTGAACTCCTCCATCCCTCCCTTCCTCTCTTTCTTTCTCCCTACCCCTTATCTACTTAAGTGCACACACTTGTGCACTGCAGAGGCCAGAGGAGGATCTGATTTTTTAGTGCTATAATTCTATCTCTTGTTCCCTTGGACATGGTCTCTCATTGAACCTGGAGCTAAGCTGGTGGCCAGCAAACCCCAATAATCTTCCTGTCTTCACACCTAAAGCTCTGATATTACAGACATGTAGCATTCATTCTTAACCCGCTGAGCTATTTGCCCCAACTTCTAATAATAATGATGATAAATAATTATAATAAAATAAAAATTTCCCCCTGTTTCTTTTAGTTGATATGTGAGACAGAGTCTTGCTATGTAGCTTGACAGGCCTTCCATTTCGCCATGAGTTCTGGGATTACTGGTGAGCAGCACTGCATCCAGATTTCAGAGTAGGTTGTAGAGATGGACATTGGTGGTTCAATATTGCTATTGTTGTTTTAACCCTGTAAACCCCAGTCCCTCAAATTCCATATCACATTTTTGTTTGGTTGCCGTTGTTGTGATATGACTCACCTTGCCCCATCATGTAAGGTTAATTCATACTCATGCTCTGGGGATTCTGACTTGAACTTGTCTTTTACAGGGCATCACTCAGCTCATTATGTATAGAAATAATCTTGTTCTCCTGCATTATATTAGAACTTCTAAGTTTATTTTGTATTCTGAGTGAGTCTTTTCCTCATGAATAATTTTCTAACATTATGAGGTGTTATTTGGAATGTCTTGACCAAACACAGTATAGGGATTGTCCAAATATTGTCACATTTTGCTTCTGAGTATCAGAATTTCAATGATGCCAGTACAAAATCATAAGAAAAGACTGAAACACTTAGGAAATGTATGTGCCAGATGAAAAAAAAAAGTCAAAATCCAAATTTTAATCTTGAAGCTCTACTTTTATCAGAGGTATGAATCTACCCAGTCCTTTCCATGAAGGGGCTATCTTACTTTGTTCATCATTAGGACATTTTTTTTACCATATACCAAATTTTGAATGATTCTTACTTGCTTGTCTGTCACTTTTCCAAGTAAAAATATTAGTAAGTCAACAATTGCATTCATGTCTTTTCTAAGAAAAAGTAAGAATTCTGCTTCAGCATATAGTAAGACACTGTACTGTCTGTTTAATTGTATAGAATCCTTAAAGTGTTCTTAATGAATTGATATTCAATATTAATAGTTCCTACTGCTTCATCACAAATATCTTACTGAAATTTTTTCTTCATTTTTGTTTTTCTGTACTTTATGTGATCATATAAGGAATGATTAATGGTCCCTATCTGCTATGCTTAAGGTGTCAGCAATGGTACTCAAAAATGCTCTTGAGCAGGGCGATGGTGGCTCATGCCTTTAATCCCAGCACTCGGGAGGCAGAGGCAGGCGGATCTCTGTGAGTTCGAGGCCAGCCTGGTCTACAAGAGCTAGTTCCAGGACAGGCTCCAAAGCCACAGAGAAACCCTGTCTCGAAAAACCAAAAAAAAATAAAAATAAAAATAAATGCTCTTGAACCAATTGCTCAATGTCCAGCTAGTGAAAGAATGCATCAACACATTTTGAAAACTGTTTTTGGAGCTAGGGAGCTGGTCCATCATTAAAGTGCTGTCGTGTAACCATGAGGTCCTGAGTTCAGATGCCCAGTGCCCATATTAAGGCAAAAAGCTGTACATAAAGACTGAAGCCTGAAATCCATGTTTGGTGGCAGAGGTGGCGGAGTAGAGGGATATGGACTCCCGAAACTCATTAGCCATTGGCGTAGTTGAGTCACTGAGCTTCAGGTTCATTAGGAGACATGGCTCAGTCACCCAGAACCACTCTCTGACCTCCATAAGCATGTATGCACACATACACACATGTACCGCCACATGTGCACACACACTAGCAAGAACGGATACTGCATATATTCCCTCACATTGCCCTTTCAACACCATGCCACCAAGCAGCAGCAGCAGCAACAGCAGTTCTGAATTTGCAAATCTTCAAAAGATCTTTGGATCCTTGAATACTTCTGTGTTGAGATGTTTTCAAATTAGTCTCTCTGTACAGAGTCCAGTTCTTTAGAGTTAGGTTTTTGATGTTTGTCTTTCCCATGAAACACCCCAGTCTGCATTGTCAGTAGTGTTAATGATCTGGCATTTCTTTAAAGGATGCTCTACTGTAGGTTCTCAGATGTTCTTTCAAGCCTTTGATGCCCACTCAGTTTGTTTTGACATTGATGTTTTCACATTATTTTTAGAAAGTGTCAAAGGAAAGATTTCAGATGATAAGCAGGATGCATGCTCTTTCCTCAAATCATTCCAGTGTTAATTAGCCAAATTATTGAGGAATTTCAGCTGCCTGGTTCTAACATTAGGAATAGAAACTTGGATTTCTAGTATACATGCAGGCAGTGACGGTCACTGATGTGATATTGAATCACATATGCAATAGTAAGGCATATCTTTCCTGTTGTTATGGTTCTTCTTGTGTCTCTGAGAAGCATCTTGCAGATTTCTTCATAGGGTTGTATATAAATACTAAGTGCCTTAACTGTCAATTTCTCTTTCATTACATCTAGTTTGTTATCTGTTGTGTGTTTATAACTACCATGTCCTTTCATTGGAAGAATTCACATTGTATAGATGTTAATATTTTCTTCATGTGTGTGATATATATGTGGATATGTGTGTAGTTATAAGAACATGTTGTGTTTGAACATGCATGTGGAGGAAAGAAGTCAACATTGGGCATTCCTTACTTTATTGCTTGAAATAAGGTCTCTCCCTGAACTTGAAGCTCATTGATTCAGTGAGACTGGCTTGCCACCTAGTTCTAGGAATTCTCCTATATCTACCTTCTTAGAGCTAGGACTCCAGCACACCACCAGGCTCAGCTTTTTATGTGGGACTGGAGATCTGATTTGAAGTCCTCAAGCTTGTAGAGCAAGCACTTTTGTGGCTGAGCTATTTCCCCATACTTGTTTGTTGATATTTTAAATTAGTAAATAGGTTAAATGCTACGTCAATGGAAATGAAACTGTTCCCTCTTAGTGATTCTTTAACTTGGTTGTGAGCAATTCTGTTGTTCTCCCATTACTGCTACTAGAGATGGCAGAAACTTCGAGAGATGAGGGGTGTGTTCATGACCTGGGTGGTGTGATAGCTTCACGGGTGCTTATTTATCCTCAAACTCATTGATCTGTGTGTATATTAAATGTCTTTGGATTCTACAAGTCACTCATGGCTAAATAAAGTAATTTGAAAACTAAGTAATCTTGAAATAATTTGCAAGAGGAAAGTAAATTTATGAATAAAATTGCATCAATGCTTATATCATCATGAAAACAAATTGTAAATGAATGACAATTGTAAAAAGGAAAGTACAGGTATTAAAAAAGAGCCGAGTCTGTCCCTCCTGTGTGCAGAGGAAACTGTAGTCATAACTGAAATAAGGAGGCATTTAGGACAGTGAATTTTTTTGTTTGTTTATTTGTTTGTTTTAGAAAAGGCCCTGTTGCCTAGCCTAGAACTGTTCCTGGAATGAGTTCCTGGCCTGGAACTCGATCTTTAGAGCTTATGGCTTCAAACCCCACCTCCTGAGCAATGGGTGCACAGGCATGTGCTGTCATGCTGCTGTACCAATGCATCTGACCACTGGATCCTGTTGATGGTGAAAGAAGCCCAAATGGCAAGACAGAAAAATAGTTGTAATTAATTTTAGAAATGGTTACTATGATACAACAATACTAAAAATAGCAAAGGGAAATTAAAACTTTAGGGAAATGTGAGCAGGCCACAGAAAAGAAGAGGCAAATGACCTGAATGATACAAAAAGTTTCTCATTTTGTTCTCAATAAGTAAAATGTTCTGTTAGATTGGCAAAGGTTCTGATTCAACATTGCACTCTTTGGTCAAGCCTGAGGGGAAACAGGTGCAGTCATAAGCTGCTGGTGGAGAACGCAGTGAGGCAACTGCTAGGAATAGATGTGCACATTCCAGATCATTATGCATGTCTGTCTGTATTGTTTTGACCCAGGAATTCCTTTGATAGAAGTACGTTTCAAAGTGATTTTAGAAAATATAAAAAAGCTATTTATGTAGCAGTATTCATTGCAGGGTAGTTGGATTTGGGACTATGTAAAAATATGACCATCATATTTACAAAATCAAAATTTTATCCATGACAGAATGAGGAAATTATATATTGCCACAGAGTCAAATCATCAGGCAAGGAAAATGTTCTAGCATATCACTAATAGATTTATATGATACATGGTTGAAAACATGAGATCATGTAAAAGCCAAATTGCCATAAATACACTAAATTTAGAGAGTTTGATTTTGAACTATGAAAATGTATTTTTATATTTATTTAAAAATTAGTATAAAGGTAGGAGGTAACACATAAGCAAAATGTAGGTAAAGAACTTAGTTTTAATTTATCTCTGTCATATATGACACATGTTGACTTTAAATTCCAGCAAATTTGCCCCAAATCCCTATTGAGTTATAAAATCAATACTTAAAATTTAAAAATAATATTGTAATTGTGTTGGTGTTGCTCTTCTCAGTAGAAGTATAAAAGAGCTAAGATTTATCTTAATGTCATCAAGGACCAAAATTTATCTCAACATGGCAAAAGAGATGAAAATAACTCAAATTTGAAAAGAAATAATTAATACAAACTCTTGCCTTATTCTGTATATTTTCTTGCCCTTTCAACACTGTGACATTAAGGTTGGAAATCACTGAACAAGAAAATGCTGAAGGTAGATAGGTCTGTGGAAAAGAGCCAAACTTAAGTGACTGTGCAGTGTAGAGCTATACTACAGCAATGCCATTCAAAACAGCCAGAACCAACAATACACATAGAGATCTCCTTTGGTTCATTGTATTTTCACCTGCATAGCATTACCTTGTAAAACTGTCTACTTCATTCTGATTCATAACACTCAGAAAACTCCATGTAAGGACAACAACAGGGAGTAGACCCCAATCTGAGAAAATCTGACCTGTTCCTGGAAACCGTTCTTCCATCTATCTCCCTGTACATGGTGTTTTAGTTAGGTTATTCACTGCTGGGATGAAACAGCATGACCAAACCAATCTGGAAAGGAACGGGTTTATTTTGCTTACATAGCCTGAATCACAGTGCATTTTGTGAAGCCAAGGCAGGAACTCAAACCTACAGGAAGCTGGAGGCGGAAGCCATGCAGTGGCAATGGAAGAGTCCTGCTTACTGGTGTGCTCTCCATGGCTTCCTCTACCTACGTCCTTATACAACCCAGGACCATCAGCCCAAAGGTGTCCCCACCCACAAAAACTAGTGGCTCCCATATCAATGACTAATTAAGAAAATATCCAACAGGCTTCTCTACAGCCAGATCTTATGGAGTCATTTTCTAAATTGATGTTCCCTCCTCTCAGATGACTCCAGCTGTGTGAAATTGATGATATAAAAACTTGTAGGTACACATTGGAGCACTCCTTCCTTTCGTTAAAGTTTGCCCATAAAAAATGCACCATACAAAAACCTAGCAGTGAGACTATCTAAGCCAAAGGCCCACACTCATTCATTTGGTGGGGACTATTATTTTCTTGATAAACTCTGTTTCCTTCATTAGGAAGAAAAGAAAAGATAAAAGAATACATATGTTTATTTTCTTTGTTATGTCTGTCCAAAAGACTTAAATTAACATATCTTGAAAAGAGGAAAAAATAGAGCAAGGAAGCTAGCAATAATTTGAGTGGCAATGTCAGAAATTCAGAACTGAACTTGAATACTCTCTTGGTAGAAAATCGGAAAGGTTTTAGACAGCCAGTGAGAAAAGTAAATAATGAAGTGTTGTGAATGAACGTATTCGGGGTACTTTGACAAGCTCGCCAATGTGGAGTTCAGTCCATTCAGATTTATATGCACATTGATATATTTTGACTTGTTGTTACTATGTAACTTCTTGTTTCTCTTAGTTTTTATTTGTCATTTTTTCTTGTTGCTCTTTTCCCCCTTAGACTGATTTTTTGTATATTTTCCCCCTTTTATTTTATTACTCTCTACTGGATTGTTTCTGGAATGAACTCATTCTACTCCAAATGATTTACTTTCATGGTTTTCCATGCATATTTAATTTTATAAACTATTACGATTGTTGAAGAGAGACAGAAAGGTTGTAGATTCAGACAAGCAGGGAAGGGGGGAGAAGGGATCTCAAAGGAATTAGGGAAGTGGAATATTGTATGAAACCAATTTATTTTTGATAAAAGAAAAAAATTGCACAAAATTTCAATTAACAACCCTATACAATGTGTCTTCTAAATTTTTCACATTTTTTTCTTTACTTCGTTTCCTTTGAGTGCGCTGATTTTGTGTATCATTTAGACTGTCAATTTTAATTTTTACTGTACCTTTTCTGTACTTCTGAACATTGATTGCATCATTTGCTGCACATTTCTTCCTTGATTTGTTTTCAGGGTTTTTTTTTTAATGTATCTTTAATAGTTTCCTAAGTTAAGCTCATTTTTGTCCTTGCCCAGTTTGATTCTTGAGGCTTGTTTGGAGGCTCAAACAGGGGAGTGCAGCTACTCACATCCCCTTGATGGAAGACCTGTCCTCCTCTGGCTGGGGGAGGTTGTCCTCTTCCAAGTAGTACCCTGCCTTAGGAGGGATGCACATCGAGTAGTGAGAGGGAAGGGGACACTGCCTACCCAGCCAGATCAGCCCAATCAGCTCTAGCAATCAATGAGGTCAATAGATGCCTCAACTGGATTGCCCTCATATCTGCACAATTTGACTCTTTTAACATTAATATACACAATTGTAAGAGCTGAGACTGATAATTTCAAATTTTTGACTCTTTATTAAGAATTTTTAATACAATCTTTTCTCATTTTACATAGCTATCTTCATTCCCACCCTTCCTCTTGCCCCACCCTTTCCCCCATCAGCTTATCAGAAAAGTTAAGGCTTCTCAAAGGGAGTCAACAAAGTCTGACATTTCACTTCAAGGCAAAACCAAGACCCTCCCTCCTATACCTAGACTGAGCAAGGTATCGTTCCAAAGAGAATATGCTCTAAGACACCAGTTCCAACACTAGAGATAAATCATGGCTCCACTGCCATGTACGTCTCTTAGTGTTCTCCTTGTTACACAGCTTGTCTGGGATCATGGATTATAGGCTGGCTATCCTTTGCTTTACATCTAATATCTACTTATGAGTGCATACATACCATATTTGTCTATCTGTGTTTTAGTTACCTAACTCAGGATAGACACCGAGAGTACAATTAATAAATGGGACCTCCTGAAACTGAGAAACTTCTGTAAAGCAAAGGACGCAGTCACTAAGACAAAATAGCAGCCTTCAGAATGGGAAAAGATATTCACTAACCCCACAACAGACACAGGATTAATCTCTAAAATATATAAAGAACTCAAGAAACTAGACATCAGATTAGTAAAGAATCCAATCAAAAAATTGGATACAGATCTAAACAGAGAATTCTAAACAGAAGAATTGCAAATGGTCACTTTAATATTAATCTCTTATTTCTTGCTGTGGAAAGATTTGACTCAAAATAGTCTACCTTCTTATTGGTGTGGCAACCATTGTGGATTTTGGAAATTAGAACACATTATTGTAAACATCTTCATTGTTAACTTACTGTTTAATGAATATTCATTGTCATCTCTTTATACATAGAGTGGACCAATATTCATCATGATAGCTATAAGCTTTCCTGGACAGTTTATTTTTAACATTTAATTTTCTCATTTTTCTTTCTTAGGTTTGTACTTATTTGGATTGTAACTAGTTGAAATATGAAAGCTATTTAAAGGATTTTAAAGGGCGTAGGGGACAGAGAGATGAGTCTGTGGTAAAGAGCACACAATGTTCTGCAGAGGACCAGGGTTCTGTTCCTAGGATCCAGGTCTGTGGCCCAACACCCTCTTCTGGACTCAGTTTGCACATATTCCCCCTTCACACTTATACATAATTATAAACCTAAAGTATTTTCAAGGATGTTGGGAATACAAGGGAGGCTATAAATCCTTTAAACATGAATGGAAATATCTCTAGCATATATTGGTAAGTAAACAGTCAAATCTTCCCCCATTAGGCCTGTAGGAGACAGGAAAATTATGTGCCTAATATAGGATTTTTGCTTCATGTTAGGGGACTCTTCTCATAAATTTTATTTCAGCAAGGAAATCATGGTCTGTAGTTTGAACTAGTAATTTGCAGATTAATAGGCAAGAAGATGTGTTGAAATGAACAGTAAAAGAAAAAATCATTTCATAATGCATTATAGAACAGTCTAACAAAAATTGTTTTCCCAATTCCATATATAAATCAGTGCCTTATCATTTTTGTGTAGTCATGCTTAACATTTTCATCTTGGAATTATGAGTAAAATCTTTGTGATGCAGGCTTTGGCATACATCTTTTATGCTATATCTAATAAGCATTTCAAACTTGTCATTCTTCCATTTTCCCCTCATTTTTATTCTGATTCTCTCTGTTAGAAAGTCCTGGTCCAGTGACTTATTCCTTGTCTGATGAATGGTTCCTATCCAGCCCTATGCTGGTGGCTCTCCCTCAGATGAGACACGGAGCATCACATGGAGAAAACAGCAAATCCCCAATAAATGCTTAAGTCTCTATGTTACCAGGGCCTGTTTTCTGTCACAGGAACTATAGTTTTACAATTGTTAATACTTTATGATTCATGGATAGTTTTGCTAGTCTCAGTTTTACATGAAGGGTCAAATCTTTGTCTAATCATCACACATTTGTTCTTTCTTTTATTTTCTTCTTTTCTCTTTTTGTGGAACAGCCTCATTTCAGAAATTGCTGTGGTAAGAAGAGATGTGTGGAACAGGAAGCGATGTTTGAGAGAGGAGTGGAGATGTTTATTTTTATCAATGAGACTAGAAATTAGTAAAGCAATTAATTTAAACATGAAAGTAAAACAACTATATTTATGCTTCAAGTTGATGGAGATCTTTATATAACAACGGCTCTGGGAGAATATAAAATGAAAACGGTGTATAAATGGTACCACTCCAGTTTGAAAAGCAAACAGATGCCCATTTCCCCAGGGGCTTTGAGAGGAAACAGGATTTTAGCACCAATGAACACTGCCTGAGTGACTCTTCAGCCTTCCATTCTCCCCTTTTTGTGTGTTAATCATCAAATATGTTAATAATACCCTATTTTCTCTTTAGCTTTTTGAAGTGGATTCTCTCCTTAAACATTGCATTTATTTTTCCTTTCAATGAATCACATATGTAAAAATGCGATGTATATATTTCTCTGTACATTCATTTTTGCTTATTCTTATTAATCATGTACCCCATTTATTTCTGCCCTGTATAATATACCATCACGTTTAGGGTATCACATGTGAATATACATTTGTATATATTCATATTGTTTCATGTACACACATACCAGCAATAAATATCTACAGTTCCGTGTTTGTTGTATGATTAAAACTGCTCTTGTAAATAATAACACAAACAAGCTAAATCTAGAATGGTTATGTATTAGGCACTATTCTAAGCATTATGTATGTGTATGTATAACTTTTTATATATTAGCTAATGTGTGGTGACTCACTTGAATATCAATATGAGGATATGTAGTAGGTGCTATTGTTATCACCAACTTGTAGGTAAGTAAACTGTAGCACTAAATGCTATTAAATTGGTGAGATACAGAAAAATGTAACACATACGCTTTGACCTGACAGCCTACCTGTGTAGTGCATGATGCTAACCACTGGTACTCTGTCACTTGTTTCTTTCAATGTTCTTGAAGCACAGGTATGTTGGTCTTCTTTATGTTTAGGTGAAAGTGGGGTCTCTGAACTGTAGAATTTGCACACATTCCACTTTACCAGGTAATGTCAAATTTTCCTAAGAAGCTCTTGAAACTTACCTGCTTGTTAGCAGTTGCAGAAAATGTCTAACTTCATCCACTTGCCTGCAAATTTCAAAATTTCATTATCCATAAGAGTTGATTAAGATTCCATTGTGTAAATACACCACATTTTGATTATCCATTCACCAGCTGATGGACATGTGGGTTGATTCCAAATTCTGATTATGAATAGAAGCCAATGAACATGGATAAGCAAATATCTCCATGCCAAGATTAGAGTCCTTTGGGTATATGCTTAGGTATTGGTATAGCAAGAACTTAAAGTAAATCAAATTTCCGCTTTTGAAATATCTGCCTTACAGATTTCCGTAGTGGTTTCACTAATTTGCGTCCCCACAAGCACCTCACCAACATGTGCTGTCATTGCCTTATTGATGTTGGCTGTTTGGACAAGGATAGTTTCAGTTTGCATTTCCCTGATGGCTGAGGGTGTTCAACATTTACCAAGTGATTCTTTGCTATTAGTGTTTCTTCTTTAGAGTACTCTCTCAAATAGAATTGTAGTTCTATACCATGCTTTTTATTAGGACTATTTATTTCCTTGATGTTTATTTTTTTAATTCTTTATATATTTTACAACTAATCCTTTATCTGATATATATTGGTAAAAATCTTTTTCCCATTTTCTAACCTTCTGATTTGTCTGAATGTTGTTCTTTGCTGTATAGAAAATTTTTAACATTGTGAGGTCTCAGTTTTTAGTTGTTGGTCTTAATAACTGTGCTACCATTGTCCTGTTGCGAAAATCCTTTCCCATGCCAACAAATTCAAGCATATCCCCGACTTTCTATTTTATCAGGTTCAGGGTATGTGGTCTTATGTTGAGATTCTTTATCCATTTGAAGTTGAGATATGGATGTACTTTCCTTCTTTTATAGACAGCTATACATTTGACTAGCACCATTATTTGAAGATGCCTCCTTTTCTTTAGTGTGTGCCTCTGTGTGTGTGTTTTGTGTTGCTTTTTTGCCTGTTTTGTCAAAAATCAGGAGTCTGTAGGTTTGTGGAATTATGTCTAGGACTTTAGTTTGATTCCATTGATTCATGTATCTGTTTTTATGTCAATACCACACTGTTTTTTTTTAAACTATTGCTTTGTAATAGCTTGAAATCTAGTATGGTGACAATCCCAGTAGTTTTTTATTTTTCAGGATTCTTAAGCTGTACTATGTTTATTGTGTTTCCATATGATGTTGACGGTTATGTATTTTTAATTTCTGTAAAAAAAGTGTGTTGGAATTTGATGAGGATCACATTGAGTCTGTAGATTGCTTTTAGTAGGACAGCCATTTTTATTATATTAATCTTTCTGATAAACCTTAGCATAGTAAGTTTTTCCATCTTCTCATATCTTCTTCAATTTCTTTCTTCTTATTTTTAACATTTTTATTAAACAAAGTTTTCACATGCTTAGATAGAGTTACCCCAAGTTATATTTCTAAAGACTACTGTGAAAGGTATTGGTTCCTTGATTTTTTTCTCGGTACCTTTACTGTTTGTACATATGAAGACTACTGATTATTTTGTGTTAATTTTCTATCCTAGCACTTTGTTGAAAGTCTTTATCAAAGATAATTTATCAAAAAATTTATCAGATGTGGAACTTTTCTGATGGAGTCTTCATAGTCTTTTATGTATAAAATTATATTATCTGCAAGAATGTCATTTTGAATTCTTCTCTTCCTATTTCTAACCCTTTGATATCCTTGTCTTATTGCTCTAGCTAAGACATCAAGTACTATATTGGATAGATATAAAGTGGACAACCCTACCTTGTTCCTTTTTAGATTGTTGACTTTGAACTTGTTGGAGATTGCTTTTATTTTACTGAGGTATGTCCCTTGTAACCATAACTTCTCCATAACTTTTATCATTAAGTAATGTTGAATTCTGTTAAAGGCCTTGTGTACAGCTACTGAGATAACCTTTAATTTTATTTAGAGTAGATTGTGTTTATTGGTTTACATATGTTGAACTATCTCTGGTTGGACCATGGAATGAGGCCTATTTTGCCATGATGATTTGCCATGATTTTTGAATTTTCTGTTGAAGTTAGTTTGGAAGTATTTTATTAGAATTTTTACCTCTATGTTCATAATGGAAATTGTTTTATAATCTCTTATTCTTTGATCTTTGTGTGTTTTGTATCAGGATGATTGTAGACTCATAGAAATTAGGAGAGGTCTCTTTAGTTTTTATTTTGTGGGTTGATTTGAGGAGTATTTGAATTAGTTCTTCTTTGAATGCATGGGAGAATTCTGCATTGAGTCCATCTGGCCCTGGGTTTTTTTTTTCTTGGTTAAGAGATTTTTAATTACTGTTTTAATTTCACTGGGGGTTATATATCTGTATAAATTGTTTATTTAATCTTCATTTAACTTTAGTGGTTCATTTAAATCAAGAAATGGACCCATTTCTTTTAGATTTCCCAGTTTGGTAGAATAGATTTTTTTTTAAAAGTGTGTCCTTATCCTTCTCTGAATTTTTCCAGTCTCTATTGTGATGTTATTTTTCTCTTCTAATTTTACTAATTTGCATCACCTTTCTCCCTCTTTTTGTTAATTTGGATAAGAGTTTTTTAATCTTGTTGATTTTCTTTAAAACCAAATCTCCATTTCAGTGATTTTTGTATTGTTTTGTTAGTTTCTATTTCACTGATTTCAGCCTTGATTTGGATTATTTCTTGCCTATTACTGTTTTGGGTACTATTTCTTCTTATTTTTCTAGAGTGTTTAGTGTATCCTTCAGTTAGTAATATGAAATATTCCCAGTGGTTTGATGTAGGCACTTAGTGCTATGGATTTGCCCTTAAGAATGGTCTTCATTGTGTCCCATAGTTTGGGTATGCTGTCTTTTCATTTTCACTTAATTCTCAAAAAAATTTTTTTTTAAAATAAATTTCTTTATTTTACATTTTTGGCTGTAGTCCACCCCCCCCCCCCGCCCCGTTGCAGTCCCTCTTCCCTATCCCCCCTTTGTTCCCACTCCCATCCCCTCCTTCTCCTCAGTTTCTGCTTAGGCAAGGGCAAGTCTCCCATGAATGTCAACAGAACATGACATATCAAGTTGCAGTAAGTCTAAGTGCCTCTCCATGTATTAAATTTGGGCAAGGCAACCCAGTATGGGGAATAGGGTCCAGAAAGTCAGTAAAAGAATCAGAAATAGCTACTGTTCCCATTGTTAGGAGTCCCACAAGAGGACAAAGTACACAACTGTAACATAGATGCAGAGGGCCTAGGTCAGTCCATGAAAGCTCCCTGGTTGTCAGTTCAGTCTCTGTGAGCCCCTAGTGGCTGTACTCTTACTAACATGGAAAAGGAGTTCCTCTTTCTCATGTACTCTCTAGCATTTATTGTCATTGATTTTCATGATGACCATCATTTTTATTGGGGTTTGATAGAATTAAAACCAGTTTTAATTTGCATTTCCCTGATGACTAAGGATGTAGAACAATTTAAAAGTATGTTTATTGGCCATTTGCTTTTGAGAACACTCTTTAGTTCCTTAGTCCATGACTTGATAGTGTTGGTTTATTTACTTTCTTTGAGCTTGTTGTATATTCTAGATGCCACTCTTTTGTCAGTATATAGCTGGCAGTGATTTTCTCTTATTGTGTAGACTGTTTCTCTGTCTCTGCACTCAGTTGACTGCTTTACTATGCAGAAGCTTTTTAATTTTGTGGATTCTCATTGACAATTGTTGGCCTCATTTCCTGAGTTGTGGAATCCTATTAGAATTTAGCTGAGAATAGTATCATAAACATACAAAGTTTGTTAATTAGCCTCAATACAGCTAGGAAAAGCTGGTGATTAGTAATCTCCAACACCGATGATGTTGAGAGGATTAATCATTCTTTTTGATGAATTCTTTTCATAGAGAATCAACCAAGAGCTTATAAAGTTTGCATTAGAGCATTTGCTCTTGCCTAACAATCTACTTAAATGCTAAGAAATTTTTATCATCCAGCAAAAATTTGAATTCCAATGCATGCCATGCTAATTTACTTTCCTTTAGACACTTACTCAGGTTTTATTTCAAATGAAGCAGATGGTTGGGTTCTATTTTGTTTTTAACCATCAGTTGAGGTGACTGAAGTGAAAAGGAGCTGTTTATCCTGGCAGCTCTGGATGGACTACGAGCATCTAATGGGATGAAAACATTAGTTACCAAGTCCAGGCATGAACTATCTTTATCTCCCCTGTAAACAGATCCAGCTAAGAATCCACTATTCAGAAATAATGATTTTTCCATCACTGGTCGTCTTGTTGGAGTCCAAATTGCTTTCCTGGAAGAGATGTTACTTCAAATTATGTATGGCCCTTCCAGTGGTCCCTTTCCTCCAAATCAGGTAGTTTTCCTGCCATTCTGGGCTTGTTGGCTGCAGATTCTGTCTCCAGGAATCTCCTAAGTAAATAACTGTGCTTTTACTGATATTTCCAGGAATGTTTTGTTCCTATCCCTTTGAGCCTTAGCTTGTAACAGTTACCAAAATAAACCCCACATTTTTACTTGTGGGATTTCAATAGGCTTCAGTGTTTGCTCATTTGGAAGTTGCATTATTATATTGTAATTTTATTATTACTGTATAAACATTTCTTTTATTTTCATGCTGTATATGTGTGTAGTCTTTTCACATGTGCACTCATGTGTGTGGAGTCTTGAAGCTGATGTCATGTGTTTTCCTAGATCCCTTTCCACTTTATTTCCTAGGACAGACCCTCTCAGTTGAACACAGAGCTCTCTTATGGGCTCGTCTAGTCTGATTGATCCTAACTCTGTCTCCAAGAACTGGGATTACAAGCAGCCACCATTCCTGCCCAGTCTTTATATGGGTTCTGGTTAGATGTACTATAATTCTCAAATTTGTACAGCAAGTGCTTTATCTACTGAGCCCCTGAAGAGAGTTCAGTTAGTTAAGCCATTAGCAGACTTTTAAATTGAGTTTAAGATGAGCATTGAAAATGACCTTATCAGACTTTTCACATTTATTTATGATGAAAATTACTCATCTAAATTTTTTTTATTAAATCTGCATTCTGTTTCCCAGAAATAAATAATTCGTGATACTGTGAACCTGCTCTGAACAGAAATATGTGGTACACTTGCATGGTTTCCTGAAATGAACGTATCAATAGAGTCATTTGTAGGAAGCAAACACATTTTCAACCTTTTAAACCGTAAATCCTAAATTTCATCTTATGTTTTTTACATGCTACACCTGTTGGTATGTGGTCTCTTTTGTAGCATAATTATTAAAGGAGAAATGCAGTTCTGGAAAGTGTTGATATCCATTATAAAATTTATTTACTTGGCTTGAAATTGGTTCTATGAGTTTTCTCAGCCACCAAAAAGATGAGCGGGAAGGCAATTGATAAATGCAAAATATTAGCCTGGAAAGACTCTTTACTCAAGCTTAACTCTATCTTATTTTGAGGAGTGGAAGGATACCTTGTGTGTGATAGAAATGGAGGCATGTATAACACTTCCAGTCTTACCATTTTGATTTCTTTGGAGGTAAGATAGGGGCAAGCTATTAGACTTTAAAAAATTATTATTTTTCAGTGTGTTTGTGTGCGTGTGTGTGTGCACACGTGTGCACACATGCAATTGAGCACATGCACATGCATGCAGGTTCCTGTAGATTTCATTTGATTCCCCCTGGATCTGAAGTTATATGTGGTTGTAAGACACCCAGACTGAGTACTGGGAACCAAATTTACACCCTTTGCAAGAGTGTTATGCATCATTAAGGGTTAGCCATTTCTCCAGTCCCATTAGATTATTAAATACTATAATGAATGAAAGATCTTATGATAGTTTCATTGAAGGAGAATGGCTGTACAGATATGATGGGAAGAAGAATGATATTACTAATTATGTTAGTTATTTTTTCTCATCTTTACTAAAGATGGAGTCACCTACGAAGAAAGAACTGCAGTTGAGGAATTGTTCCCATCAGACCAATTTGAGGACATTTCTGTGTGTTGCAGAGTATTGGTTTATACCATAAAGATATGTCTTTGCCAAGGTGACTTATCTTAATAAAGAGCTGAAAGGCCAATAGTGAGGCAAGAAGAGGTTAGGAGGGACTTCCAGGGATAGAGAGGATTTTGGGCAAGAATAAAGGCAGAGTCACTAGCTAGACTTGGTGGAATCATGATTGGCAATATGAAATTGACATAGTGAGCTGCATGACTGTTATAGGAAGGCCGTTTGTTTGTTTCCTGGCTGCCGAGACTTCTGAAATAACCACACAGAAACTGTATTAATTAAATCACTGCTTAGCCAATCACTTAAGCATATTGTTAGCTAGCTTTTATATATTAATTTAATCCATTTCCATTATTTTATAGTTTACCATGAGGCTTGTGGCCTACTGGCAAGGTTCCAGTGTGTCTGTCTCTGGCGGCGGCTCCATGGCTTCTCTCTGACTCTACCCCCTTTCTTTCAGCATTCAGTTTAGTTTTCCCCACCTAGCTCCGTTCTTCCTTGCTCTGCTATAGGCTCAAAGCAGTTTCTTTATTAACCAATGGTATTCACAGTATACAGAGGGGAATCCCACATCACATGACAGAATGTAGATTAATATAAATGAGTGTTGTAGAGCAATCATTTTGTACACTGTGAAGGTATGTTGTTCTCATTGGTTTAATAAAGAACTAAATGACCAATAGTTATATAGGGAGAGGTGCAGGTGTGAGAGCCAGCCAGAGACAACTCTGGGAAGAAGAAAAGTAGAGTCACCAGTCAGACAGAGAGGAAGCAAGACATACAAGAGGACAGGTAAATGCCATGATCATGTGGCAACATGTAGATTGATAAAATGGATTAATTTATATTGTAAGAGTTAATTAGTAACAAGCCCAAGCTAATGGCTGAGCTTTTATGATTAATAAGCAGTCTCTGTGTGGTTATTTGGGAGATGAATGTTAGAACAGAAAATTCTGCCTACAAATGAGCTAATTTAAGTTATAAAGAGCTGGTTGAGAACAAGCTTAAGCTAAGACCAAACCTTCATAATTAATAATAAATCTTTATGTCATTATATGTGATGTGAAAGTCCAAAGAAAAATTATAATATATCTTTGGGGTAGTTTCATGATTGCTGACTGATATAGACACTGTGGGCAATGCCATTCCTATGGAGGTGAGGCTGGACTGTATAAGAAAGATAGATGAGCAAGCTATGAGAGCAAGGTACTAAGAAGAGTTGTCTATAATCTCTACTTCAGTTTCTGTCTCAAAGTTTATCCCTAAAGTTTCTATCTTATCTTCCCTGAATAATGAATTATAAGATGTAAGATGAGATAAACCCTTTCCTCTCCTAGTTTTTTTTTAGATATCTATCTATCTATCTATCTATCTATCTATCTATCTATCTATCATCTGTCTATGTGTCTGTGTGTCTGTATGTCTATCATCTGTCTATCTATCATCATACACACACACACACACACACACACACACACACACACACATATATATATATATATATATCCAACTTATATCTCTATCACTTATCATCTATATTAATGTATCTCTCTTCTGGGAAGAGTTAGAAAATAAAATATTTTAAAATTGACATAAATATATCTCTATTATAGTTTTATATTATGAACAAATATTCTACTTCATTAAAATTGCCAACATACTCTATAAAGATATAAACACAGAGAGCCTGGAAATATTGATGACATGACAGAAAGAGTAATAATAAGAACCCTGCTGAGTGATTACATTTTATGGAAAACTCCTGAAAGTGAGTATGTTGGAGGGAGAGCTGCTTGTTTGTCCCAGATGTCTGGCTGCTCAGCCCTGAAATATCCACACAGAAACTGTATTCATTAAATCACTGCTTGGCCCATTATCTCTAGTTTCTTATTGGCTAACTTTTACATCTTAATTTAACCCATTTTTATTAACCTGTATATCACCACGAGGTCCTGGCCTACCAGCAAAGTTCCAGCATGTCTGACTCTGGTGGCTCCATAGTAGTCGCTCTGACTCTGCCTTCTTCCTTCCTGCATTCAGTTCTATCTTCCCCACCTACCTAAATAGTGCCCTGCTGTAGGTCCAAAGCAGTTTCTTTATTCATTCACCAATGAAAGCAACACATAGTCAGGACCTCAGTGAGTAGATTTTGTGTTCACTTAGATTTTAAAGGAAAATTAAGTAAGGAACAGATTTGGACATATAAGTCAAAGAAATTTAAAGAGAAATGATATGAAAAAAGTATCATGATATGAAATGAAAACAAGAACACGTGACTTTGGGTAGCAGCTCATGTTCCCTGGGACTCATGATGAACAGTGGTGGATTAAAGTGCAGGAAAGGTGAGTGGATCTTCTAGTTAGCATGGGCAACAAAGGATTGTACCATCTATGTGGATCTTAAAATGACTAAAAGCCAGTTTACTCTCAAAATTTCCCATATATAGGCAATTGTAAACAATGTTAATGATGAAGTGCTCCTTACCTTAAGAGATGATCATATGAGGCCTACGAGAAGCAGAGTATCTTTAACGGGCAATAATTCAGGATTAGATGGTAGATAGAGCAAGACATGAGTATGAGAATTTGAAAGCATTCCCATCTCTAACATTTTGGAAGGTTATTGTCTTCTTCATACTTCATATAGTGAATTGCAAGGCAGGGCATTCATCATGTGGCTTTTTAAGAAACAGGAGCTGATTTCTTTCTCTAAGCATGCTTAAAAACTGCACGATAGAAGCAATACAATAGCAGGAGTTTTTCTACAAGAATTTGACATTTTTGTCTAACTGTATGAATAAGTGAAGGATTTTTATTTACCACACTCATGCAGCTCTTAGTACTGAATTTTCAGGAAACAAAATTGAAATTATGAAAACTAAGGAATTTATTCCACTCTTATTATTCTTTACATGCCTGTAGTTGTTTTTTTTTGTTTACTATTTTTGTTTTATGTATAGGACTAAGACCACATGAGATTTCTTCCTTCCACATTAACATGCCTGTTGATGTTATCCTTGTTCAAGTTTTATTAACACAGCTATACAGAATTCATGAGTGTAGCTTCCTTAGTGTTTTAGGAAATGCAGTCTCACAGCAAACTCCCTTTTGCTGTGGCTCTACTGCCTTTTCTGTTCTCTTTTCTGTCATGTTCCTTGAGTTATAGCTCTAGAAGTTGTTTTGTAGATGTTTCAGTTTGGTTTGGGCATCCCACGGTCACTTTTTTCTGCATTTGGATTGTCTGTGGCTTTCTATAATAGTCTTTGTCAGCTCCAAAGAGAAGTTTCTTTGTTGAGGGGTGAGAAATACATTTGTCTTTTTGTATAAGGTTAAATATTTAGAATGCAGTTATGAATTATGCTGGTTTAGTAAAGTAGACATGATGTGTTCTTTTCCAAGTTCTATGACCTCACTAGCTCCAGGTAGTTGGCTGTGTTTTCAGTATCAGACATGATTTTCCTCCTCTTGAGAAGACCTTAAGTCTAAATAGAGAGCTCTTGGTTACCACTAAGATATGTGTGACACTATTTTATCTTTAGGTGAATTGTACCATGCTAGTTAGAGTTCATAGACATCATAGCTGGGCAGCACTATTAGCTACTTTCCTCCTGTCTTAGGGCCATGGCAATTCTTGTAAAATAGACATTTAATTGAGGTGGTGACTTAGAATTTTAGAGGTTCAGTTCATTATCATCATGATGGGGGAGCATGACAACATGCAGGCAGATATGGAACTGGCTATATCTTGATCAGAAGGAAATCAATGGGCTCACTGGGCGATATTCCGAGCATATGAAGCCTCAAAGCCCACCTCCACAGAGATATATTTTCTCCAACAAGGACACACCTCCTAATAGTGCCATTCTCTTTGGGGTCATTTTCTTTCAAACCATAACATTCTACTCCTGGCCCCCATATCCATATCATAATGCAAATTACATTTAGTTCAACTTCAAAAATTTCTGTAGTCTTTAAGTCTATAACAGTCTCAACAATGCTTAAAATTCTAAAGTCCAAAGTTTCTTCTGACATTTCTTAATTGTAATTCATCTGTAAAAATCAAAATTTAAAATAAAACCAAATCACATACTTCCAACATATGATATATATTACCATTCTAAACTATAGGAAAGAAAGCATGATGAGGAAATGCTGGCCAAAACAAGACTGAAATCAGCTGGGAAAACTCCAATCTCTGCATCTTTATGTCTTATGTCAAAACATTCTGCACATCATTAATTCCAGTCAGCTCTGTTGACTACAACACACTTCTTTCTCTTGGGTAGGTTCCACTCTCTGTTAGCAGTTCTCTGCAGATATCTCATGACTCTGGTATCCTTAATACCTTGAGTTCTCCAAGGCAATCCAGGCTGCTACTTCTAAACTTCATACAGTGGCCTTTCTCCTAGACCTACATTTAGCGACACGCCTGATGTATGCCTGACCTCAGTGGCTTTCCTTAGTCATTCAGGTAAAGTCTACAATCCTTTCTATCTATGTTTACCTCTAAAGCCAGAACCATATGACTGAAGCTGTCAATTTTTGCTGTTTACTGGGGCTGGAACATGGCCCCCATTTTAAATTATACCTTCACCAGTTTTTCGTTTTCCTTGCTTTCCTTTGCTGTTTAACCTTGGTTATTCTGAAACTTGCTATGTAGACCAGACTGGCCTCAAACTCAGAGATCTGCCAGCCTCTTCCTTATGAGTGCTGGGATTAAAGGTGGACATCACCATACCCAGCTCTAAGTTTTTTTTTATTTCCTTTTCAGAAGTTGTAAATTTAGCAGGATGGCATCTTGTCCTGAGGTCACCATTCCCATTATCCATTTCTTAATCTGTTTTCTACTTGCTGAACTTGCTTCTTTTCATTATAAATCCTTACTAGAGTTATCACTAATAACTATACAACAGTTTATACTATGCTGTTTTGAGATTTACTCTGCCAATGGAAATAATCCAAATCTTTAGTCCCAGGCAGACTACAGACAAGGGCAAAAAGAAGCCTCATTCTTTACCAAAAGATCAGAAGAATGATCTCTAGGCAGCACACTAAAATCCTTTTCCTTTGAAACCCCTTGAGCCAGCCCCCCCTTAGCACCACTTTCTTCCATGATGCTTTCAAAAAGGCCCATTAAGTGGCACTTAAAGCATTCATCTGCTTTTCTAATCCACAGTCCCAAGGTTCATATTCATCAACCTAAAAGCATGGTCAGGCCTATCACAGTAATACCCCATGTCTGGTAATACCTTCTGTCTTGTTTAAGGTTTCTATTGCTTAGAAGAGACACCATGACTGTCTGTCCTGTCCCTTTAAGAGACAAGCCCTGCCCACTCCCCACAGATCTTCCTTCCTGCCTGTAGCCCCTTCCTTTTTGTCTCTCCCCAAGAGGCCTCACTCCCTTCTCCACACTTCTCCCGTCCCCCCTCTCTCTGGTTCTTTCTTTCTTTCTCTCTCTCTCTGCCTCTCTCTGTTCTTTTCCCCTTTTCCCTTCCATAACCCACTAAGTAAATATCCAACCTCACTCTGAATGGTGTGTGCCTATTCATCTCAGTCTCTTTCCCCCTGTGGCTGCAGCTCCTCGTGGGACTGGCTGCTCCATCTTGGTCTCTCACCTGCTCCCTACCTGGGACTTGCTGCTCTTGGTTTCTCACCTACTGTTAGGAATTTTTCCTAATGTGAGCTCTCTGCCAATGCTAAAATCCCAATCAAGCCAAATCACAACAAGCCAAATTAAAAATATCCAAGTTTAATGGGATTCCTGTGCTCTCAGGTGGCCCCAATGGGAACTGGGAGGCCGCTAATGTGACCACCAGGAGAAAGGAAAAGAGACCACAAGGAAACTTTCCAGGGAAGTAGTTTAAATAGACTGAGGGCATGGCCAAGATTTTTGTGTACCTGGAGGAGGGTCAAGACTTGGTGGGCACAGGGACGGGCCTCCAAAAATGGAGGCCAGAGACCGGAACTTACACCTACCATACGGCTCCCTGCCTAGGCTCTCTGCCTGGGGCTGGCTGCCTTCATGGCCTGCTGTGGTCTCATGGTCCGCTGCCTACTGTCACCACTTGGGGACCCGCAGTGATTCTGCCGCTGCGCCCCTTGGGGAACCACAGCATTTTATTTTTACCAGTACATTGGTGCTTATGACTCAACCAGTCTCTCCATGTTCCTCCTGCCTGTGGGCAGGCCGGTTGAGGACACATTGAACCCTGGGCTTGGAAACCAGGTTTCTTTACAACAGTTCTGCATTCTATCTGTCTGAACTCTGACCTCTACACACACCAGCAGCTTCGGTGGTGAGTTTTCCCTTTCCAGCACCCAACCACAGCCTTCATGGCTACAGTTGAGATCTTTGCTGACATGACATTCATTTCTGGTTGCTTTCCGTAGCTAAAGGACCAGACAACCTGGGGTTGGTCTCCCCACCCTATCACTGCACACACTGTTCAGTGCATTAGATTTGGGGCCCAGGGTACCCCTAATTTTTCTTTTTCTTTTTTTTTTTTGAACCATTTGTAAGTGGTTCCTGCCATAAGAAACAGCTCAGAGCAACCTCTAGACTCTTTAGCTTCTGATTCATTCAGACCAGAGACAGTCAGGCTTTAGCACCCACCTGTAGAGAGAGGACACTCTTCTACAAGCCCTGCAGTGTTCACTGCCATTTCACACTCTGCCTATATAGAGAGGATATTCTTCTATAGGCCCTGTGGTGTTTCTTTTACGGGTTTTCATGGTTTCAGCTATGGTATAAACCCTCAAACTGTGCTCTGCCTGTGTCCCACTGGCTCTGCTTTTCCTCAAATTATCCCTGCTACCATACTGCTGGTCCCATGGAAACTGACAAGATTGGTTGGATCCACAAGGCAGCTGTTTTCAATTCTAGCTTTTGCTCCCTGCTGCAGCTTGTGGTGTGGTGACTCAGCAATAGGTAGCTCATGCCTCTAGGTCTCTCTTGTTAAAACGCCTGCAGCTCAAAAGAAAAAAGAAAAAAAGAAAGGAAGAAAGAAAAAAGCAAACAAAAGTGCCTTTTCCACACAACACAACTGCCATCTTAACTGATGTCAGGTGACTTCACTGCCATCTTAACTGAGAGTCAGGTCAGGTGACCAAGTCCTGCCATCTTTACTGAGGTATATATACTCTGCCTGGATCCCCAGTTTACTCATTTTTGTCTCTAAATTGCTCTTGCTAACTCTGTTGCATGTATGCTTTGCGCAGTGGCATGCCTTTGGTAGGACCCACCAAGAGCATTCACTTTACCCAATTCCTGTTCACTCTGTGTGAGTGCATACATGTATCTTAAATGTACCTATGTTTACTGTTAAATGTTATAATTGTCTGCCCATTGTATCTCATTCCAGACTAATGAAAAAATTAAGTCTCATGTTTTAAACTTGTATGTACTTTTAAGTCTCTTACAAAAATACTTTATGTTTAATCCAACCCTGTTTTACCTGTTAAGTTGAGAGACAGTACAGTCAAGCTCAGACTCAGCTCTCCAGGCAGATTCTATACTGTAGCTATAACTCATCTATACCCAGTAAACAGTCCTCACCTGCTCAGAGATCTGAGGAACATGGCATTTAAATATTTAATTATCAAAAAAATTCCATAACAAAAAGAGACAGGTTGGCCCCTAGCAGCAGCACTCTATTTCCTCCAAAGAAGACAAAAGACAAATAGGCACAGAACAATGTCCATCCACAATTCATTTCAACTGCCAAATGCTGACCACTGGGAAAAACTGCCTTTCATCTAAACTGAAGATCTCCAGACAGTGGACAGAATCACTGGAAGTGACAGCCTAGCTGCTCAGGTCAAGGTAGAATTGTCTTCCTACAGATTTCTTAGTCCACAGGATTTTCTGGAGCCTGGCAGGCCCTGCACTAAACAGCAAAAGGCAAATACAACCCTCAGTGACCATGGAAGACTGTGAGGAATAGCTCTGGATGCCAACAAAGTAAATTCTCTGTTGTTTTTAATGAATAACTCAAGTAAAATTGTATCCTTCTCAAAGATCTCTGATGCAGTTTGACAGCTGAGAGGTTTTGTCAGTTTAAAAGGACAGCCTCACCAAAATAATTTCAGTAAAATACAAATACAAATTATTAAAGTCTGTACCTGCAAATTATAAAGCTGTGAGGACAAGTGCACACCATCAAATTTCTCTCCCACACTGCTTCTCATAGTCTTAAAAATACTTTTATTATGCAAAAAATATCTGTACAGTCACTCTGATAAAACTTATATTTTCACAAACCCAAAGAATTCTTTTGAGTTCCAGGGAGTCGAATTGAAAGATCCACCTTAAGCAGGTCAGATACAGCCCTCTCAAATCCCTGGTCCTAAAATTTTGTTTTTCTAAACTTAACTTTGTCCTCTGTTCTGCCAATACCTTAAACAGGTGTAAGAAACACCAGATATTCCCATACCACAAACACTGGATAGGAGCAAAGAGACCAGCTATGCCAGGATGTGACCAGCACCCAGTTTTCTCAGGTTCCCCCTCAAGATGACACCTACAAATAATTAGGAAGAAGTCCTGAGAATCTGCCATCCCAATTCCCTTAACCTGTTGTGTTAACCTTCTGCTTTTGTATTATCAAAAAAGAGATGGGAATGTAATGGTCTGTCTTGTCCCTTTAAGAGACAAACCTTGCTCACCTCTTCCCTCATCCCCTGAGGCAGGCAGATCTTCCATCTTCTTGCAGCCTGAGTTCCAAGTCCCTCCTTTTCTGTCTCTCTCCCAAAGAGGTAGTTGCAACCTTGGTTCCTCCTCTCCTCTCTACCCCATCCCCCCTCTCTCTGCTCTTCTTCTTTTTCCCCTTCTCCCCTTTCCCTTTCCTTCCATAACCCACTAAATAAATATCCAACTTCACTCTGAATGTTGTGCCTATCCATTTCAGTCTCTCACCTATCATGTGACTCCCTGCATAGGACCTGCTGGCCTCATGGCCTGTAGGGCTACTCAGGGGCTCCCTACCTGGGACTGGCTGCCTTCATGGCTTTCCATGGTCTTGGGACCTACTGCCTGCTGCAGCCACTCGGGGAACAGTGCTATTTTATTTAAACCATAACAATGACCATGACAACTTTTGTAAAGAAAAAAAAAACCATTTATTTGGGGTGGCTTACATTTTCAGAGCTTTTTTCCATTATCATGACAGTGTGACATGGTGGCGTGTAGGCAGATAGAGAAGTAGTTGGGTGCCCTATATCTTGACTTTCAGGAAGCAGAAAGTGGTCTGAGACATTGGGTGGTTTATTGAGCATAAGTGAGACCTCAGAGCCTGCCTCCTGTAACTCCACCAAAAAGAACACAGTTAGTCCAACAAGGCCACATCTCCTAATAATGTCAGTCTCTTTCAAACTATCACACCTCCCTTGAACACTTACATGACCTCTTCTATTATGAGAAAGGAGGCTTTCAGGTCAGATACAGATGCAGTTTTCCCCAGGGAAGATCCCCTCAATGGATTATCTAATTGTTACAATTATAATTCTGCTGGCCTGCCCTTTAAGAGACAAGCTCTGCCCACTCCCAGTTTCTTCCTTCCCAATGAGACAAGCTGATCTCACAATCCTTTCTTCCACTTTCTCTCTCTGTCCATTATCCTGAAGAGGCAGCCTCTGCCTTCTCCCTTCTGTCTGTCTGTCTGTCTGTCTGTCTGTCTCTCTCTTTCTCTCTTTTCTCCACATCTTCTTACCCTTATATCCTTCCCAATACTCACTAAATAAGTGCTATACCCAAATTCTCTCCACATGCATATCTGTCTGTCTCCCACCTGCTGTGGTCTCGTACCTGCAGTGGGACTTGCTACAAATCATAACATTGGTGCATGACTTGACCAGGCTCTCTCCGTGTTTTCTCCTGCCCATGGATAATGAACTGAGGCATGTGGGAATCCTAGCCTCAGACCACTTTCCAACTTCCTGTCTTCTCCATCACTACACAACACAAAACTGACGAAATGGTAAGGTCCCCTTCTCCAAGTCAGCTTTCACTGAAAGTCACCTCTGGTAATTCCCCATGACTGAGGACTGGGATCTTGTTTCTAGTCTCAGACTGTTGTCTTTTGTCTCAGACTTGTCCCTCAGGCTACTTGGAGTGGTCCTGGTCCCAACCTTCTGTGCTGATTTGCCTTAGGATGGCTTGACCCATCTGCTCGATCCTGGCATTGTTTTAGGGATACCTAAAATATATTTGCTATTGGATCTCATCTCTCTTTCCTTCCTCAGCTCTGGTAAACAAATGGCCTATGTTCCCCTTAAATAACAACCTAAACTGGTCACATAATGGCAGTCCTCAACATGGGAGCTTTCTAATTTTTGTCAGTGAACAGGCAGATGGAAAAGTTTCTATTCAACCATGCTAAATTCTGCCTAGCCGGCATCTCACACCTGTCTGCTTTTCCCTATCCTGGACTGCCTCCCACCATGGCCAAGCCTGTCTGGTGTTGGGTACTCTCCTGCTCCTGCCTTTTTCTCTCCTATTCAAAATCTCTGTCTCTACCTCCTATCTTGCCTCTGCACCACCACTGCTTCAGGTCCTGCAGGAACCGGCAAACTGATGGAGTTCACGAGAGGCTCTTCCGGTCTCAGCCCTCACTGCCTGAGCCCACCATAAAAGAATTTTCCTGTCTCTTTCGTGTATAAACAATGCGTAAATGGTGTGGCTACACAGACGTGATTCTTTTTCCAAATGCATGTTCTATACATTCTATGTGTCTCTTTTGTTATTTCTATCTGTTTAAAATCCCGACAGTTTCTCCATGCTTTACATCATATGACTACCACCATCTTTGTTAGTGGCAACAATTTCTGAGGTTTCTCCATGCTTTGCACCACGTGACCTTGCCACCATCTTTATTAGGGGTAACTGCTGCCATTTTGTTTGAGTTTAAGATAGGGAGGACTTGTGAGGTTCTGCCCCTTGCTGGCAGCAAGGTTCCCCACATGACCCGTTTTAAGCCATCGGATATGCTTTTAAAAATTACTTTTATGCTCTGTTACATTTGGTGTGTTTGCGTGATGGACAGCCTTGGCAGGGCCTGCTGAGGGGTCCATGACATGTGGAGATATACCTGTAACAACTCTGCTTTCCAGTTCCCTCACGTCAACTCGGCTTTAAAATATATTCTACATAATGATAAAAATGTAAAGTTATTAAAATCTATTTCACATTAACAAAAGCTAACCCACAGCCTTTCCTGTAAGCTGTTCTCCTCTATTGTCAGTTCTACCGTTAAGCTTCTACTGCAAACAGTTTTTTTTTAACTTTGTCTTTCACAAGTATAAATCTCAACTGTTAAGTTATAAACCAGTACAATCAAGCTTGGACCCAGCTCCCAGACAGATTTTGTACTGTGGCTTAGCTTATCTATACCTGATAAACAGCTCTCAATTGCTCAGAGATCAGGGGAATATGACATTTAAATGTTTAATTATCAAAAGGCCTTTTGTAACAGAGAAACAGGCTGGTTCCTAGCAGCACCACACCACTTCTTCCAAAGAAGACAGAAGACAGATGGACACAAAACAACATCCATCTGCAATTCATTTCATCAAGTGAAAGCACTAACCACTGGACAGAACTACCTTTCATCTAAACTCTGGAAGATCTCCACATGTGGATGAAGGAGAATTGGAATTTACTGCCTAGCTCCTCAGTGCAAGGTAGGCTTGTCTTCCTACAGATTCCTAACTCACAGGATCTGAAGCCTGGCAGGCCCTGTGCTAACAACAGAAGACAATTACTGCCCTGACACCCCTACTCTCATCTCATCGACCATGGAGGACCCTGAGGAGTAGCTCTAGGTAATCAATTGAGTAAGTTCTCTGTCATTTTTAATCAATAATTCAAATAAAATTTTATTTTTCTCAGAGATCGCTGATGTAGTTTCATGACTGACAGGTTTTCCAGTTTAAAAAGAGCAGCCTCACAAAACAGATTTCAACATAATTTCTAAGTTATAAAGAAAGGAAATTTATCAAATGAAATTTACAAACAAATGAAAATGATCAAATCTGTCTCTCTTTGTGCTGTTCATGGTCTTAACATTATCAATAAAATGCTGATAAACTATTAATCTAACTCTTGCAGAGTAGTACCACTACTATACCAGAAGATCAAGATTTTAAATTCTCTTTGTTTGCTTTCTAAAGAACTTTTCATTGTGCAAAAACATCTGTCACAGTCATTCTGGCATGAATATGCTGCTGTTTATACGTTTTCAGAAACTCAAAGAATTCTTGTGAGTTCAAGGGAGTCAAAATGAAGAATTTACCTTAAACAGATCAGATACACCTCTCTCCCAATTACCAGATCCCAAACATTGCCCTGATCCTGACACCTTCCTCTTCAATTACCAGAACCTAAAGGAAAATTATTTTCTTCCCAGATTTAACCTTGTTCTCTGCTTTGCCAAAACTTTGCCAGGTCCAAGAGACACCAGATAGTTCCACAACACAAATCCTGGACAGGAGTGAAGCAACCAGAACCCCAGGATGTGATCAGCACCCCAGTTTTCTCAGGTCCCCAAGACTCTGATGTCCACAGATTAGCAGAAAGCAGTCTTGAGAACTCAACATACTCTTCCTTTTAACCTGCCATGCCTAACCCCTCACTTTTTTATTACAAGAGAAAGATGGGAATGTTTTAATTCTGCTGCCCTTCCCTGTCACCTAGGTACCCTGTCCGTTTAAGAGGGAACCTCATCCTACTCCCAGTTATCCCCTTCCCAACAAGACAAGTTGATCTCGCACCTCCTTTCTTCCTCTTTCTCTGTCTGTTCATCTTCTGAAGTAGCCTCTGCCTTCTCCTTCCCCTTCTCCCCCCTTCTCTCTTCCCTCCATATCCACTAACCCTTACATCCTTCCCAATACCCACTAAATAAACTCTGTACCCAAGCTCTCTCTGCATGACATATCTGTGTGTCTCCCTCCTGTCGCGGTCTCCCACCTCCAGTGGGACCTGTCAGGGTCACCCCGCCATATGTCATAACACTAACACTTATTCAAGCCTGAAATCATATATACACAGGTTACATGATATGGAATGATCAAATTGTGGTTATTTATTTAGGATATACATATATAAACAACTAAAGAAACAGAAGTTATGAATTGAATTTGGGAAAAATCAAGGGGTGGGAAGTACATGGGAAATACACAGAGAATGATACAATTTTATTTCAATTTCAAAGATAAGAAGCATACTAAATTGAAAAATGTTTGTTCAGCTTACATGGTCTGCAGGCATGGGCTCTCATAGTCTTGTCTATTACTATCTGATTTTATATCTTATATTGTTTTCTAATGCTGCTTTCCACTGACTTCACAAGGTTGCTTCTTGAGAATACTTTTTGTATAATATTTTGGTTATTTTCTTGTTTAGCATATTTTTTACCTTTTCAGTCATTATTCTGGGAAGGGTTTCATATCCTCTACGCTTCCTTGAAAGATCCCTTTAGTGTGCTGTATGTCTAAGGGACTTGTGATAGTTTATGGAATAGTTACAAATCTGTTATTTTCTAAGGTAGTGATAAAATGTTCTCAAAAGATAGGATATAATGTAATTTAGTGGTTTAGGGTTTTTTGGTTGGTTTAATATACTATATAACAAATAATAGTCTGGAATTAGGGTAACTCTCATGCCTCGGCCTTCCAAGTGAAGGCTGGGGTTAGAAACAGTGACATGTGCTGCCACAGCTGGCTCTAACCTACTGTTGCTCACCACGATGGATCTAGATGTCAGTTACCAAGAGTAAGGTATTGATGAATTATAATAAATGCCATTTTATTCAATGATATATGAATGGAAAGTCAGCATTGTGAAGAGAGAGAAAGACAGTCTGTACTATATACAGAAAAGGAATATTAAGGGAACTGAAGGGGAGATAGTGTTACTAATTATATTTCCCTTGATAATTTTATGAGAACACATATGGTTTGGAGCCCACTGAAGAATATAATAATCTAAAATGCAAGACTTGTCCTTTCTTTAAACATCTATTTGAATTGCAATGGATTAGATGACTATGCACAATGATTAAGTAGTGATTTTATAATGAATATTTTATGTTGGTGGATAATCATTTAAAATTTAATTTTGCATCTTAAAATGTTATACATAATTAAATAGGCTGTGTAACTCATCTTGTATTTCCTAAAACTGGTAACCTAGAACCCTGTCCCCTCTCACAATAATGCTTATTTAAAATTAGGTTCAGTTTCTTTTAAATATTCAATCACAACTATTTTAGATATTCGCAACTGAAAAACTCTCAAATTCCTATGCTCTTAGATTCATGTGAGCCCAATTTTTCACAGTTATCAAACAATCAAAATGCATCACCAGAGGGAAAAAAGTTGACTGCTTTCAAAGCTATATGTCTCAATGCATAAAACATATATATATATATATATATATATATATAGTGCAAATTTTCAGGATAATTGGGTTATATAATTATTTAATTACTAATTTTGCTAGTATCTGTTAAAGAATGCTTTCTTGGTTATTTTATAACCCAAAGAATATTAAATGTAATAGTCCCTCTTTTTTAAATACAATATAAATATATGTATGCATTTTTTGTATATGTGGATATGTTTGCCTATGTAGGGACAAATTTAGGTAACACTCATATTACTTTTATAATCAGTCTACTTAGTTACCATTTTTCACACTTAAGAACAAGCAATGAAAGACGAATAAATACTGGAAAAAAAAAGGAATGCTGGGTCTCATTGATTCCTCAATCTCAGTGTAAGATTACTGCAGCTTTTCCTGTGAAGGGTCTCTCCTGTCATTGTATATTCCCTCTTTATCTGACCCATTAACTCACTTCACCCTGAACATTGGTCTCAAGCATTCAGATAGATTCTTGAACTTTGGAAAAGCCCACATTCTGCCTGCACTGGGTGTTTGCATCTGTTTGAGCCATGGATGGCATGCTTAGAAGCCTCTGCATGCAGGTTTAATTCCACATTAGCTAATCCTCTTTGCCTTCTGTAATAAAGCTGTTTTTTAAACCTCTATCTATATCCCGTACTTTAATTTTTCATCAGTTCTGGACCTCAGACAGGAAAGAAAGAGTATTATTTACCAGCGCCATCTGGTCCTAAAGGTGGTATTAAAGTCCCTGAAGCATATGTTTCTACAGAAAGTAGAAAATAATGCCACACTTTACAAGTTTAAATAAAAGTATGACTAAATTTTAGCCAAGTTAACAACATTTTTAAAACAAAGCTGCTTTAAAAAAATCTCTAACATATGGACTAATTAAATATCAACTTCAAAAATAACTTTATTTTGTTAGTCTTCAGCGAAATCAGAGATATAGAAACCATTCAGTTCTAACACACAAGTCTCACAGATAATCATTTCAGGAGTGGAGTATGCTGTGTGTGGTTGAGTACTTCAGTCATACAGAACAGATACTTTTATCGGTTAAAATCCTGTTGTTTTAGTTCAGTCCTTTTCTCTTCCTCCAGTGTCATGCTGGCTTAGTGTGCTGTGGAGACAGATAAAATCTCCAGCTGAGGAGTATTTGTAATAATAATCTCAAGGGCCTTACGTTGCTTCAGTTTTAGGTCCAAGAGTTTCCCGAAGGTTGGATGTGTTCTATGACCCATGTTCCACGTGCTGCAGAATACAGAGAGCATAGACAGCCTTACTGGTGCTCCTCATTCCACTGAAGTCTCTAGTTCAGTGTCACCTATTTTTAAACATCTAGAAATAAATTAAAAAATCTCTTCCTTTCGAAAATTTGACAAACTTTGGGATACGATTGCTTTACCTTTAAATTTTTAAAAAATATATTCAGTATTCTTCCCAGTAAAGAAAATCTTTAAGATGTTGGATTTTCCACTTTGTTTTGCAAGATGACATACCATAAACAATCTGTGCCACAGAAATCCATAGTTAAAATCTTCTTTTGCAACATGAGTTTGGGATTGTGATAATTCAATAGAAATATCCTTTGGGTCAATGTCTTCACCTCTTTGAGCACACATTTCACTGTTCTTACCACTCTTCTTTCTCCTCTTCCTCTTCCTTATGTGCCCCTGTGCACATGCGTTCACTTTTGCGGAGGCCAGAGGCTGACGTCAGGTGTCTTCCTCTATTGTTCTCATTGTACTGTTTGAGACAGAGTCTCTCCTTGAACCTGTACCTGCTGTGGGAAGTCCTTCTGTATATGTGTTGCTTTTATTGGTTAATGAATAAAGCTGTTTCCACCAGTGGCTTAGCAGAATAGGGCAAAGCGAATATTCCAAGCAGATGGAGGAGGAGTTAGAGCTAGGCTGGGAGAGCTATGTATAGAGAGAGTAGGTGGAGACAGGGAGAAGCCACGTAGCTTCACCAAAGACAGATGCCTCTGCTGAGCCCACTGGAACCTTGCAGATAAGCCATAGCCATGTGGCCATGCACAGATTAATAAAAATGAGTTAATTTAAGATATAAGAGCTAGGTAGCAATATGAATAAGTGATTGGCCAAGCAGTGATTTAAGTAATTTAGTTTCTGTTTAATTACTTTGAGTCAGGGTTATTGGGAAACTAGTGAGCAGCCTCTGCCAACGTGGACCCACTGATGACTGGCCTGGTTGGACAGTAAGGCCCTATGATGTGCCTCTTGTTTCTACCTCTCAGAGCTGGGCTTACAGCCCATGCCACCATGCCCAGGCTTTCATGTTAAATGACATGGATTTGAATATAGATCCTCATTCCTGTACAAAAAGGACTTCACCTACCAAATTATCTTCCAATTCCCTTAATACATATTTTCCTCAGGATAATTTAACCCTCCTACCTCTCCTCAGGCATTTGTATGACAGAAGGAGCAAATACTCTGGATTTAGAATTAGCACTGGGGAGCTATAGGACTTGGGCAATTTCCTCTTCATTACTCTAAATGTATATATTAGCTATAATAGCTGTTAAATACAGTAAACAATAAATATATCAGAGAAATGGTATCCTATTTTGTAATCGTCAGCAATGTCTCTAGCAGAAATACCCTGATATTTTAATAATGAATAAAAGTCTGTGTTCCTGACAAAGGTGTCTGTCTTAGTTAGGGTTTCAATTGATGTGAAGAGACAGCATGAGACAACTTCTATAAAGGAAAACATTTAATTGGGGTAGCATACAGTTCAGAGGTTTAGTCCCTTGTCATCATGGCAGGAAACATGGTGGCATGCAGGCAGACACGGTGCTGGAGAAGGAGCTGAGAATTATACATCTTGATCCACAGGCCGCAGCAAATGAACTGACTTAGGCATAGATTGAGCATAGAAGACCTCAAAGCTGGCCTCGACAGTGACACATTTCTGCCAAAAAGGCTACAACTACTTTAACAAGGTCACATTTCCTAACAGTGCCACTCCCTATAAGTTTATGGAGGCCAATTACATCCAGACTACCACAGTGTCATAGACTATGGTGAAGGAGATACGTTGTTGGCTCTTGCAGCACAGGAGGTATTCTCTGCTACTGGTGGCGATAAACACTCCCTTCAGGAGCTCTTCCCTGGCTGAGTCTCTTGCAAGAGTTCCTGTCATGCTTCACTGCACACCTCACTGTGCACTTTCAGTTGGTTACTTTGGTTTGAGATCCCAAGTGCTGGGATTAAAGGTGTGTGCCACCACTGCCTGGCCTCTACGGTTAGCTCCATACTCCAGGTAAGCTTTATGTGTTAGAGCACAAGCAAAATATGACCACATTCTGCTTTATAACTTGTTATAATACCTGTATCACTTTCATGAATTTGTTACTTAATGTTTCCCAAAATCACCTTGTGACGTCGGCAGAAGGATATGTTCATCTTTATTGAAAAAATCCAGGATCTAAAAGTCACTACATGTGAAATTCCTTGCCCAGATTTCCCCCCCCCAAAAAAGTAGGTAAAATTGGGACTATAATGAAAATGGACTGTTGTCTATTCCTGTGCTCATTGTGATGTCATTTATGCTGCACTAGTGGGCTTACTTTAATTCCAGGCAGTAGAAATCTCAGGTGAGAAAATGACACATTCCTCCAACAAATAGTATGATTAATGAAAACTATATTACTAAAACTCATTGCAGGAACCGTTAGAGACCCGAAGCCCTATCTTCTAGATCTGTTTAAACTTCAGTGCCTTTTCCTTACATTTGGCCAAGACTGTGCTACAACTGTTCACTGTCACCAGAATGAGCAACTTCAAAAAAACCATCAGACGTCTGGCATGGCCTTTTCACCAGCACTGATCCAGTGACTACATGCCAAGCGATTTGCACCATCTGCTGGGCATGAATCACTAGAGAAGGACAAGTGGACAGCTGGAGCTGTCATCTTTGAAATGCCACTGAGGAAAGAAATACCAGAATTTCCATCAAAAGGCACACAAAGTACCCTCGGGGAACCAGAAGAGACTGGTGGAAATATGGTGGCATTTCTGATGGAGGTCTCTTCCCTGGCACTTTGGAACCTTTTTCTCTTTCCTAGATTCCTTTTGAAGGATAGTTTTGCTGTGTCCTGTGAAAAACACACAAGCAGAAACATTTCAGGTTAAGTTTTCAGCAAGGGAAATAATGTCTCATGGTATATTTTCTTACTTGAGGTATCTGGAAGTAGATCTAAAACTTTTGCTATTTTGTTTTGCGTTCTGAATCTTAATCCATTACTATGTCATTCATTCATTCATTCATTCACTGAACGTTACTACATTCCAAGTGCTGACAGATGGAAGAGAATATCTCCATAATTTGTTAGATGTTCACTCTGTGTAGTGTGTATTGTATTAACTAGGTTATTTTATTCAGTTTTGACACGATCCATTTGTATAAGACATGGTAACTCACCTTTCCATGAGAAACTGAAGTGAACAGTGATTGGTTCAAATTTGTCAGATAATGAAGGGAGATCCAGGATGTAGACTGTCGTGTGCTTTTAAAACTGTTTCTAGTGCGCGCTGTTTAAATGACTCTGTTCTCCCCACCTTAGGAAATGTGCCGAGGTGGTCCTTAACTTTTGTAAGAGGTCCCATACATGGAAATAATCAACATAAGTCAAAAGAAGTGGAGAGTCTCTTATTTAGAGTCATATAGTAAAAGTCTCAGATCAGTCTCTACTCTTGGTGATATTTGTTCAAATTTCCAATTTTTCCTTTTTTACACTTCAAGGTAACTCTGAACTGTAGTAATTGTAGGAGAACCTGAAAACATTGATATTTATTTCTCCCTACTCTATATATTGCTTTCTCTAGTTTGTTATATTTTATTTACCTTTCATTTGAGACAAAGTATCATTTTGAAGGCATTGTAGGTCTGAAACTCACTATGTAGGCCAGGCTGGCCTTGAACTCACAGAGGTCCACCTGCCTCTGCTTAGTAAGTGCTGGAATAAAAGGCATACATCACTAATCTGGCTTTTTCTATTTTTTCTAATATATTTTCTATCAAATACAAAATGAGTTTTTCTGCATTTGCACTCTGTAACAATGACTTAAAAGAGCTTATCCTAACTTTAATCCTTCATATGACGAATATTGATAGTTTCTTTTGTAGACCAGGTAAGTATAGCAAAATCCATTCATAAATTTATACCAATTCCCTTTGGTTTCTATTGTTTTTAGTTTGGAGAAAATCTTAGGCAACTTTTTGAGTTATAATATAAAACTTCTTAAGTGAGGGTGTAGCATAGTGGATGATCTCATTTATTTCTTATGTGGGTAGAAAACTGCTGTCTTGCAAGGGTCTAAAACTATTTATATTCTGTGAACTTTGGCTTTATGAAATTACCTTAAGCATTAGAAATGTTTGCTGTGACTTCAGAATTATTTCAGACACTTAAGATGGGTAAAGGATATTTGTTGTGGTTTACCTTGATTGCCAACTTGATACAGAGTCACCTGAAGGGAAATCCTCAACTGGGAAATTACCTAGATTATATTAGCCTGTGAGCATCACAGTGACAGAATTTCTTGGTTATTAACTGATTCAGGAATGCTCGAAGTGTGTAGGTGTTGTTTTGCAGTGTAATAAATATATATCTCACATTCGAAGGGGCTGGAACTTTTACTTGACCTCACAGCCAGAGTAAATAAAATGCCCCAAGATCACTTAAAACATAAGACTGCTAGCCTTCTACATACTCAGCCTGCTTGTTTAATCTTCCTTTAAGAGAACAGTGTAATAAGCAATATTATAATCTTTTACAACCTAGGCTAAATTATAGATATAATATTTAATTATTTAATATTCTATGCCTCAAACCCAGAGTCATGTTTGAGTATTCTAATAATCATGTAATGTGTAAGAATAACCATGTGTAATCACTACTCTTTGTTGGAAACCTTCAGAATTTCCTGAACCACGGTTAGGCTATTATACAAAAGGACACCAGAAGTCATCCTCCAATCCAGTCACCTCTATACACACACCATCATCTCTCCTTCTTTCCCTCTCTGCACTCTGGGAAATAGTTCTAGCCTCTACTTACTCAAAGAATATTCATTAGGAGTAGATTTTTTTTAAAAAAATTAGTATCATTAAGAAATATTTATAGCATATACGTGTTATCAAAATTTAAGAAATACAATGTAAAATTCAGACATTTCTAATATGCCAAATAGCAACTTTCAAAGTATGGTTTCCTCAAACTTCCTATTATGATTCTGCTAAAAGGGCATACCATAAAATGACTCCAAGTGACATATTTCTATACACATATGTCAGTGTCTCACTTCACCCATATCAGAGAAGCGTCTTCTTGCAGGAGATGGGAGTTAATGCAAAGATTCACAACTGGACAGTGTGCAGAAGTGAGATTTTGGAGCATTGAGACCTAAATGGGATGTCTTTGTGAATTTCCTCCCTTCCAGGATCATGGATCTACTCAGAAGAGTAGGCCAAAAGACTGTAAAAGCAAGGAATGGTGGGTGCCTCCAGGGAAATAATTCAGTTACGATTTGTACACATATGAACTCAGAGACGGTGGCAGCAAGCATAGGGCCCACACATGTACAAGTTAGATGTGGTCTCAGCCTTGAGGGGAAGAGTGGATGCAGCATCCCAACACTAAACAAGAAGCTGTTTGCATTTTGATACCTTATGGGAAAGAAAAAAGAATCAGTATTTCTTCAATGGAGCGTCCCTAGGTGATGTGGGAGTCCCTTCTGTGTGCTGTGATTACAATTAATAAATAAACTGCCTTGGCCTGTTGATAGGGCAGAACTTAGGTAGGCAGGGAGGACTGGACTGAATGCTTGGAGGAAGAAGGGCAGAGTCGGGGGACACCATGGATCTGACACCAGAGATAGACGTGCTGAAACTTTGCTGGTAGGCCACAACCTCATGGTGATATACAGATTAACAGAAATGGGTTAAATTAAGATGTAAGAGTTAACCAATAAGAAGCTAGAGCTAATGGGTTAAGCAGAATTTTAATTAATACAGTTTCTGTGTGGTTATTTTGGTTTTGGGCAGCCAGGATGAAGAAGCAATTTCCTTCCTACACCTGGGTGTTTAAAGCACCCTACAGGCAAAACCAATAAAGGAGTTGGTTAACACAAAGCTCATGTGGTTTTATTTACTGGTGGGGGAGGGGATTTTTGTTTTGTTTTGGAATCTTTTGTCTTATTTTTTTTGTTTGATTTTATATTTTGAGAAAGGGATGAAGGTAGAGGAAGAGAGAGGGAGGGAGAAAGGGAGAGAGAGAGAGCAAAGAGAGATTGGGTCGGTAGGTATCTGGAATGAGTCAGAAAAGGAGAAATACGATAAAAATGTATGAAGTATTTTTAATTAAAATAATACAACAATATATTCCTTAGCCCAGCAGCATCAGCATCACCTGAGACCTTGTGCTGAGACATGCGCATGCTTGGATCTGCCTCAGCTTTATAGCTACCACGCTTGATGAGCAAGCAGGTGTCCTGTCTGTTAGTAGTCTTCCATATTGCTCTTATTTGGGAGAGATGTGAGATGACTATCATGAGTTATGAAAAAAGAGACTGGAAAATAATGAACTAAGTTATTCATATTCATATGGTATTATTTTAACAGAAATGTGACTTTCATTTTTGTATATTTTAAAGGTTTCCATAATAGATATTAATTTCATTAAGTGAATACTGTATTTTATTTTAGAAAAATCAAATGATTACAAATAAAAAATTGCTAATAAGTCCACTGTGTTGAAAAATTTTAAAGATTAGAAATTAAATATTTCAAATTTCATCATAGTTATAACAACTATGTATATATATATTATATTGAGAAAATTTATGTTTTTATTTTTTGAGATAATAATATAATTACATCAATTCCCAATTCTCGTTTCCTTTTCTTAAACCTCCCATATGCTGCCTTGCCCTTGCTCTCATTCAAATTGCTGGCCTCTTCTTTGAAAATTTTAATTAACATGTGCTCTTACAGACAACATGGGTCTGTTGCTACTTTAAAAAATGATATGCCATGGACATCTTTCCAGGTCAATAGAGCATAGCTTCTCATCTTTTTTTATTGCACACTTGATATTTCATAATAAGGGCATCCCATAATTTTTAGTATCATTTTATTATGATGGCCATTTAAACTATTTTCAATTTATTGCTTCTATAAAACAACAACATTACAATGGAAATTGTGCCTTTATGGTATCTCTAGTAATAGTTTGGTATATAATTGATAAAAATCTCCAATATTTTCATGCATGAGCTTATTTGCTTAATCATCTTTCAGTCAGTGCTGTGAAAGTTTTATCCCTTTGCTTTTCTTTGGTGAGGGTTGTGCCAGTGTCTTATGAAGAAGAACTGAGTTGATCGTCATTGACGGGGGGCTGGGTCTGGTTACAGGGCTCTATTAAAGGTAAATGGGAGGGGCTGGAGAGATGGCTCCCCTGTTATAAGCACTTGATGTTCTTTCAGAGAACACGAGTTCAGCTTCCAGGACTGATATCACAGCTCACAATCCCATTAACCTCTGTTCTAGATGTGATGCTATTTTCTGACTCCCTTGGGCACAAGGCATGCATGTGGTGCACATTCATGCATGCAGACACTTGTAATACATATTTATTAAAATTAAATTAATTAAATTAAAATAAATATTTTTCAAAAAATATGTTCTATGTTTAGTAGTTTAAATATGTGAAGGCAGATTACCCAATGTTGGTAATTTCACTACCACAGGTATACGGTACTGGAACTGTCATAATGAAAGAATCTTCTCATAATGGAAGAAAAGTAAACAGAGAGATCGTGAGTCTTTGTCAGCATTCTTGTGTTTGTTAGTATAACTGAGTAAATCTGATGAGTTGACTCACACAAGAAAAACAAACCATAGATTAAAGACTAAACTCACCAAAGTACTTGTCTCAGAAGAAATACTGAAATCAATAAGGAAAATTTTAATTCTATAAATTTGTTTCAAAATTCAAAATGTGGCACTATTTGTTGATCTTATATAAATGTATACCTTGTCAGATCCCCATAATCTAATTTCATTACTTTTTGCCTTTAACATATAATTAATGATATTGTTTATTAAGCATGTATTCAGGGTTAGCATGATGTACTTCATACAACATATAGTAAAAGCTCATAATTTGTAGCTAGTCAGTGTGAAGTCACACAGCACAAAGTAATTTTAAAAATATGTACAAACATACTTTCATTAAAAATCCTTTAAGGTAAATCCTCTTATCATAAGACAGTTTATTGCAATGAAACGCTATTAGAATGTCAAAACAATATTCATTTGATAATTTCAAGTGGTATTTAGGTTAGTGAAGCTCTATGTTCAACAACAACAAAGCCTCATCCTTGTGTTCTGCTGAAATAAAAGAAATGCTTTAGTCAGAAAAGCTAAACAGATTGAAAATGGCAAAGTGAATAAAAAACCCTACTTTTTCATTATTGATCTTGCTGCTTTATCCCTCTCTTTGACATATAAATCTTTTTAGTCTTATCAATGAACAGTGTCTCACTCTAGTCTGCTCTTTTGTTCTAGAGCGTGGTGTGCTTGGCATGCTGATTTATTGTACTTAACAGACCATTGTAATCACTGCAAGTGCTCTGTTTGCTGTTTGTCCATCATCAACCTAAAGCCATTTCTTTATGATCGGGCATCTATTTCATATTTCTTTTTCAGTTATAAATAATGTTGAGCTGGGAATAATCACACGTATATTGCTTTAGCTTTTTAAGTTATTTTTTTAGCCTATGTTATTTGAAGTTAAATTTCTGAGTTACATGGAATGGACGTAAAACATTTTATTCATTTATGTATTTGCCAGAAAAGAATCATTAGCACTTATAACTAAAAATAAAACAAAATCCTCTTTAGAAAATTATCAAATTCATAAATGTATATGTATAAACACATATATAAACATCCAATTTCACTCTGTAGTTTAAGAATGACATTTGAATAAATGAAATGGTAAAGTTAGAGAATTCAAGATATAAGTTGAATATCATTGTAGTTAGTTTTTTTTTAATAACTCTTTTGCTTTCTGGGGCTCTGCCACTCGGTTCCTAAATAAATTCACTGAGCTTATTCTTTCTTATGAATGCCTGTCTTCTGACTTCCATATGTGTCCTTTAACACACACACACACACAGAGCGAGAGAAAGAGAGAGAGAGAAAGAGAGAGAGAGAGAGAGAGAGAGAGAGAGAGAGAGAGAGAGAGAGAATGTAAAAAAGAGCCATATTGGACTTTCAGGTTTTGAACAGTTTTATTAATTTCCTTCTACTGTTTGTTTTTTCTTAGATTTCCTTACGGGATTTGTTCATTTCCACTTTAAGGGCCCCTATCTTCTTCATATAGTTGGTTTCCGTATCTTTTGGTTGTTGTTGCTCTTTAGCTGTGTTGGAATATTCAAGGCCTGTTGTGCTAGAACAACTGGATTTTAGTGGAGACATTGCTCTGGTTGTTACTCATTGTGATTTTTTTTCCATTCAAAAAATTTACACTTCCTCCCCTCCTCCCATTCCCCTCCCGCACCCCCACTCCCCTTCTTTCCTCCCCCTCCCTCCTCAAAAGGACATCTAACTTGTGAGTTTGGATGATTATAGGTCTAGGTGCTGACTTCGGCATTTGTTTTTGTTGAGTGGGGTTTTGTTTCTGGGTTTCTGTCTCCTCTCTAAATTTCCTGGGAGTGTCATGACTGTGTGGTTCCTGTTTCCCTGGCCTGCTCAGGGCTTTGCTCACAGGGAACACCTGCTGCTGTTGGCAGCTGGGGCATGAGTTAGGGGAAGAAATGTTGGAGGATAAGGTTTTTGGGGATGGGGTTAGAGAGGAAATGAGACTGCAGCAGGTGTTCTGCAACAGAGCCAGGGGTGAGACTGAGGGATGGGATCTGGGGGAACAGAGGGAGAAAAGAGGAGTTGCATGTTGTCTACCTGGTTTTCTGGCAGGCAAGTCCAGAGGGTTAGCAGGGGATGCCTGCTAGATTTGAGGGCTGGGATAAAGCAAAGAGGGGGAGTTGGGAGGGGAGTTTGTGTGGGATGAACAGGAGATGTGGGCAGGGGAAGGAGGGCTGTAACTGGTGTTCTGTTGTGGAGCTAGGGGTGACACTGGGGGATTGGATTTGGAGTGAAGGAGGGAGAGGTGAAAGCCTTCAATAGGCTTACCCATTTCCCTGTTCTGTTCAGCTGGTGTGTCACCAGTGAGCCACCAATCCAAATCTTATCACAACTGTATCAGATGACAAACTTACTTAACTATGAAAAAGGAAATGGAGGCCAACAAATGTAGAAGAAGTTAACTGTGGTCACAAGGCTATGAACTGGTAGAATAGGGAATACAGTGCTGCGAATTCAGGACAAGAGTGCACACTGGCCAGAGAAACAGGATTAGCACACTTTCGACCAGGTAACACCCACCCTCTCCACTCTTTTAAGAACCACAGAGGGCAACAGAAACCAAGACACAGAACACCCTCTAAAATTATAAGGCCAGATATCAGCACCTCGAGCTTAAACTCAGATGCCTAGAGGACAGCATAACAGCTGGCATATAGAGCCCAACAATCCTACTACCGTTGACCAGCATAGTTCAAGCCCAGACCATCCTGTAAAGACATCAGTGGAAACACGAACACACAGTGGAAGTAAAGAAATGAAACAGTTTAAGACTTGAATGTGGAAATAGAATTAAAAAAAAAAAGAAATTCAAACCGAGGGAAATCTGGAAATGAAAAGTTTAGAATGCCTAACGGGAATCTCAGAGGTCAACAGAATACGAGATAGAGGAGAGAGAACTTCAGGCAGTGAAGACAAGAAGAAGAAATTACTTTTGAGGTCACAAAAGAATGCGTATTTTTGTGTACTCTAATGAGATGGACAGCTATTTGAAGTGATTTTGAGCACTGGAGGAAAAGCTCAATGCCGTCTAATGCAGTAATTTCTTCTAGGAGCTTTTTTGTTCTCATTTAGTGAAGGTTTTCACTATGTAAAATCAGCTGGCACCAGAAAGGCTTGATTCTTGAATAAGAGAACAAGATAGCTCAGATGTGGCTGCTCCCTCTAAATACTTCCTCCTGCAATCATTGCACGCAAACATGCCCCAAATGTTCAGCATTATTTTCTGTTGAGCACATGACATAGCTGGATGTGGGTCTTTCCCATCCTGTCTTTCAAGCTGTACAACTACTATAGGTCACTAGCCCAGAGCTACACAATTAATTTCTCAGCACCGAGAGCGTCACACATGATTAGGTGCTTAAATGCCTTTTCATCCTAAGGATGGCACTGGTGAAGTTTTCTTATGAATTTGATTGATGTTTTCAATACGTGATGCTTGATTTTACACAGATTATACTAATGGCTTTATTTAATATGGTGAAAGGGAGATTTTGCTTCTAAGCTCAAGCTCTAAGCACTAGTGAGAAATCCACAGATGACACACATTGTCCTTTTATTACATCTGTGGGCCATATGCTCATGAAGGCTCAGCTGTTTCTGGCTAAACTTCTGGGAGATGGAAAGTAGGGGGAGAACCAAATGTGAACTATGGAAAGACACTACAAGGAATTCTAAAAACAGATACTAATGTTTTAAATTTTAATGAATATTACAAAAGGTATACAAAATCATTTCCTGAGATCTTATGACTATCTGGACAGGCATAATGGAGCATTTTTCTACAGATTTTCTGTGTAAGATATATGAAAGCTGTGATCATATTTATGACCAGTAGCAATCTGTTAAAGTTGAATCCACACTAACTTGTCAGACATATTCTAAGTTGATTTTTGATCTTTTTTTTTAGAATTTGGTATATTTACATTGGAATTAGAGTCTGTGTGTCCTGAACAAGTTATGAATTGATTTCAAAGCCTGAACCATTATCTGGATGCTATCCACTCTGCTTTGACTGCCATCCTGGTGGTTTTTTGCCTGAGCTATGCTTCAGCATAGGCAGACTCAGGTGCAACATACAGTTTTGTTGGTATAGATTTCTAGCATGCATGGTCTCTAGACTTCAGAAGTGAAGTATTACTGGGGTGGTAAGAATTTACAGGATTACATCTTTTATCAGTTATTTTTAAACTTACCATTTAAGATAATGTTTCTATTATATCTTCATTAATGTACATCACTGTACTTTGTTCATTTTTCTATACACTCTCCCACTCCAATTAGTCTTCTTCCTTGATCGAAATAATTCTATTTCTCTTAGCATGATATATATTTATGCATATATATATATACATGTGCTTTCTTTTGCTCTTTTATGTGTGTGTCTGTGTCTGTGTATGAGAGTGAGAGAGAGAGAGAGACTTCCCCCAGTTTCCCACTATCTTCCCCTTCCTTCTAGTCTTCTCCTGTCTCCAAATATTCTCCCTTTTGATTGAATATCTGCTTTAATATATGTTTAAGTTATATTCTTGTGAAGAAGCTTTTAAATTTTATGCAATTTCCTCTTTCAATTCTTGTTACTCCAGAATGGATGGAGACTTTTCAAAAAAGTCCTTGTTTGTGCCTGTATTTTGAAATATTTTCTCCTCACTGTTTCAGTGTTTCAGATCTTATATTCAGACCTCTGAACCATTTTAAATTGATTATTTTATAGGTGAAAAGCTGAGATTCTTCTGTTTTTCTACATGTACTTATCTCCATTCTGTTTATCACTATTCGTTGAAGAGAACTTCTTTCATCCAAAGAAATGTTTTTGAAACCTTGCTCAAGAATCAAAGTAGCTCCATGGAAACCAGAAAGAACTAGGGCTATTTCCAAGGCTATTACTTGCTCTCTATACACTGGTGGCAAGGTACTGTTGCTGAAGACAGTAATTACATATAATATTACTGAACATGGAGAAGCCTAACTAGAGTGTTCACACCTCTTGACTAGTCTTCATGGTGGAACTAGAGTTCATAGGTGGAACTCTATGTTCCATGAGAGGAGAAAGGAATTCACCAAAGCAGCTACAAAGCCCACAATCTGCAATGGTGACCAGCCTACATGATACCTTAGTGAAACAGTGGCACAAAAGTTGTCACAGTAACCAACCAATATCTTATTGGATTTGAGGTCATTTTCATGGATCCATGCCTACCCACTGCTTGGTGACCATGAACCTGGAACTAGATTGGCAAAGAAACCTGGAACTAGATAGACAAAGAACTTGGAACTAGACAGACAAAGAAAATACATTTTTTTCCCTAAAGGAATATAATTATAAAATGGCTCCTTAGGACATTCTGCTGTACTCATGGATCAGTGTCTCACTCAGCAATCACCAGAGAAGATTCCACCTACAGTAGATAAGAACTAGTGTAGGAAACCACAACTAGACAATGTGAGAGACCTTGAAATCTCAGTCCTAAATGGGATATTTTCATCAAACCCCTCCCCTCCAGGCTTAGGGAACTCTGCAGAAGAGGAGGCATAGACAGAGTCTGCATGGGTCTTCACCAGATGGGGCCTCAGCACTCAGTAATATTTATGGATATTCTTTCTCTCAGGATGTTTTTGTTAGAGCTTTTATTACTGTGAAGAGGCACCATGACCATAACTCATAAAAAATCATTTAATTGGGGTGGCTTGTTGACAGTTTCAAAGGTTCAGTCCATTATCATCATGATGGGGAGCAAGGAAGCATGCAGGCAGATGTGGTTCTGGAGAAGTAGCTGAGAGGCCTACATCTTGCAGGCAGCAGGGATTCAACTGATGGCAATCACACTGAATGAAGATTGAGCAAAAGAGTTCTCAAAGCCTGCCCCCAGAGTAGCATGCTTTTTCCAACAAGGCTACACCTACTTCAACAAGGTCACACCTACTAATAATGCCAATCTTTTGGGGAGCCATTGTCTTTCAATTCACCACACAGACATATATGTGTATATATAGCCTTGGCTGCAGTGGAACTCACTCTGTAGCCCAGGTTGACCTTGAACTCGTGGAGATCTGCTTGCCTTTCCCTCTCGAGTGCTGAGATTAAAGGCACATGCTACCACCGCCTGGCAGAACTTTATTTTTTTTTCCTTATGGTCTTGTGTATCTTATGTATCTATTATGGTTTCTGGTTTTGTGTTTATATGGGATTTCTCTGTGTGTGAACCTGTGTGCTTCTGCATTTATACATGTTTCTTGTTCTTTTCCTTTGGATTTTTCTTCTGTCTGCTTTGCCCTTTTCTTATTTGTATGTTTTTATTTTATTTTTTTATTACTATTAGATGCTTTTTGTCTTTTAATGAAAGAGAAAAAAAGGTGGTGGATTTGGATGGGAAGGGAGGTGGGAGAATGTGGGAGTTTTGGGAAGGGAAAAACGTAATCAGAATATATTTTATGAAAAAAGTATTTTCAAAAAAATTTTAAAAAGGAAAGAAAACATAGCTAATTTTATTTATAGAAGAAAAAGGAAGAGAAGGAGAAGAAGAAGGAGAAGAGAAAAATGGAGAGAGTAGGCAACCTTGTCTCATTGTAGATTTTAGAGAGGATGCTCTCAGTTGTCAGTAGGAGTTACCTTAGGCTTCTCATTTAAAGCCATGACTATGTTGAGGAATGCTCCTTCAGTTCCTCATTTCTCTATCAAGAAGGATATTTAACTTTGTTGAAAATCATTTTTTATAGACTCAGATCATCATGAAGTTTCTTTCCTTGAGTCCATTTATAGGCTGAATTACACTTGTTGATGTGTTTATAATGACCCATTCTTGCATCCCCAGAATTAAACCAGATCATAGCTTATGATCTTTTGAAGGGGCTGTTAGATGTGGTTTGCAAGTATTAAGAGTTTTTTCATCATCATTTTTTGCTTGTTTGTTTGTTTGGAGACAGGGTTTCTCTGTGTAGCCTTGGTGCCTGTCCTTGGAACTAGCTCTTGTAGACCAGAGCTTGAATCCACAGAAACCTGCCTGCCAAGTGCTGGGATTAAAGGCGTGCGCCATCACTTTCTGGCTTTATCATTCACCTTTTCAACTGTATCCTTACCTAGATTTAATATCAGGGTGAAAATGGCTTCCTAGAATGAGTTTGGTAGTGTTTCCTTCTTTCAATTTGTGGACTAGTTAGAGAGTCCTGGTGTTACCTCTTTTTGAAATGTTTGTAGAATACAATTGTGAATCCTTATTCTAAGCTTTGTTAGTGGAGAAAACTTACTCCTGTCCCAATTTTCTGACTTGTTTTAGATCTACTTAAGTTGTTTTCTTCTCTTTTCTTTATATCATTTTTCCCTACACAGGGTCTCACATAGCCCAGGCTAGTTTGAATTCCCTGTGTAGTCGAGAATAACACTGAACACCTGCTCCTCCAGCTTCTACCTCTTTAGTGCTGGGATTATAGATGTGCACCATCATGTTGGTTTACGCTGTTACAGGCCTCAAACCTAGGGATTCCTGAACGTAGTCAAATATTCTATAAGCTGATCTACATTTTTATCCCCATGTTTATATCATCTTTATTTAATTTTGTTCAATCCTACATATCTAAGACTTTGTAGATTGTCCAGATCTTTCCAATACAACAGTTCTAAATTATTCTCTAATGATTTCTACATTTCACCATAATCTTTTGCAACATCCACTGTCCATCTTTACTTTTATTAATCTGGGTCATGTCTTTTTCCTTTGCTGAGTTTGATTGTGGATATTTTATCTTGTTTTTCTTTTTGAAAACCTACTGTTTGTTCCATTAACTTTTGTATCACTATTTTAGTCCTATTCTATTAATAAGTCCCCGTATCACTTTAAAATTTTTTTATTTTGTTTTTATTTATTTTTGTACTTACATTTGTTATTTTTGTTCCATAGTTGTTACTTATTTGGGTTTTGGAGTGTTCTTGGGTTTCTAAGACCTGTGGTGTACTGTCTGTTTTTTTTTATTGGAATTCTACTTGTTTTAATTTAATTAAAATATAATCACAGAATTTCTCCCCCTTACCTTTTCCATATTCTATTTTCTTGTCCTAAATCTATGGCATCCTCTTCTTCACCTTGCTATTATTCATACATATGAGTTAATCAACATATAACTACAATTGCTGAGTCCCTGCAGTCTTGCTTTCATGTATATGTTTCTGTGGCTAACCACTCTATAAGGGATAACTTAACTAGGGTGCTTGTCTCTGGGGAAGACCAATTCTCCCAGTCTTAGTCATTTGCAATTGCTTGTTCCTCTTCATTTAGGGGTGGGATGCCATGAGATTCTTCCCATCTAAGTAGGAATGTCAACTGTTGTTGTAATTTTCCAGGTTTTGCTTAGGCAATTATACTACTGAGATTTTGTGGTTATTGTATTTAATCACTTAGTGTTATACACTGTCTTCTTAGGTTCCCAAGGTTCTGATAGGTCATGTCTTCATTTTCATTTGGTGCAAGGCATTTATAAACCTCTTTGATTTTTTTAATGGCACAATAATTCAAGTGTCAAATCACATATTTATATAGATTTTCTTACTATTGCTTGTTTGCTTTATCAGAGGCATTATACTATCATTTGATAATATATAAGAAATTAAGCCTGGTTATTGTTTTTGTTAGGACTCACTTTGGGGCTATGCTGACTAGTCTTATGTAAATTTGGCACAAAACTAGAGCTATCCGAAAGGAGGGAACTTCAACTGAGAAAATGCCTCCATAAGAGCTGACTGATGGGGGAGGGCCCAGCCCATTGTGTGTAGTGCCATTCCTGGGATTGTGGTTCTTCATGGCTTCTATAATAAAGCAAGCTGAACAAACCACAGGGTGATTGTTCTGTTTGGGTTTCTGTTCCACCTTTCTTCAATGACAGATATATGGAAGTCTAAGCCAAATAAACTCTTTCCTTCACAGTTTGCTTTTGGTCATGTTTTTTCATCACAGCAATAGCAACCCTAAGACAATGGTCTAGTATGTGATATATTTTTGATGAAAATTCCATAAGTTGCTAAGAAGATCTGTAGACAAAGCAGCTGAGTTTCTGTATAGAGTCTTTTATGTATTTCTGTTAACTTTATTAATTATGCAGTATAATGATGCATTTAACTCTGATTTTCCTTTGTTTAATTTTGTCTGCATCATATATCTATTGATAAGTGTGGGACATTGAACTCAATATTAATGTATCTACATCTATTTTTTTGTCCAGTACTGTTTGCTTTATAAAATTGGATGCACTAATGAATATACATTAATATGTAATTGTAGAGGGCCTAAGGAAGCTCTAAGAAAACCAGGAATGTTAACCATGTAGAAGAGGAGAAAATAAAGTCAAACACTTGCATTCCATTCAGAAAGTTGAGAGTGGAGGTTGTTGATGACCTGCTGACCTTTTTGATATCTGTAGGGACAGACATCATTCTAATTCCCCAGAATGATTATCCTAGACTCCTCTGTCCCGAGACCATTAGCCATCCTTAAGGGAAATGTCACAAGCACTTTATGACCTACTCACCTCACTAGGTTCTAGGCGTTTTAGCTATAGAAACCACCCTCATGGTCACGTGTACTTTGTAAAAATGTTTTATGTAGTCACACCTTAATCTTATTGTACACCTGGAATTGGACTGATTATTGCCTGGAAAACTTTCCCCAAATGATAGTGTGTTTTAAATATGCTGACAGTAAACTACCAGGCATCACCAGATCTGCAAAGATGGCTCCAGGTTGACAAAGTCAATCTGCACCTGGTTTTCATTCTCATCTCTCCACATGATTTGCTTGCATGCCTGACACCTGCTGGGACTCCCTCGTGTAGTGATCATCTCTGTTTCTTCTGACTAATTTTGGCTTGATATTTAGCCTTGGAGTTGGGTTTAAAGTCAACATTTCCTGACCTGGTATACCTATTTCCATCATTTTACTTTCAGCCTATGTATGTCTTTGACAATGCGTCTGTTGTAGACAAAATAATTAAGTAGTATTTTTGATCCAACCTAAATCCTGGAGATATTACTGCTTACTGATATTGGAGGTCACCTTAGGTGATCTTCCTTGTCATAGAGAGTAGACCTGGCTGCTCCTAAACTTGAGTTTCAGCCTCTGTTCTTTTCTTTGCTACTGCATTCAGCATGGCCTTTCATCCGGAGACCGTGAAAGCACGCCCTTTGCTTAGGACTGCCTGGTTTGGGACTCTTCCCCTTTTTTTTTTCAGCTTTCCAGGTTAGCCTGAAACAATATTTTGAGGACATAGTCTCAATCATTTTCTTCACACAGGGCTTATTTATATCTCCCCTAAATGTGGAGAATGACAAAGTAGATTTCTTTTCCAGAGGTGACCGTCATCATTTCTGAACCAAATCTCCCAGGCACTTGAGAACCTGTTTCTAGGACTGGGAGCCTCCTTTTTAACTTGAGCCACATGGCGTATCCTATAGATGAGTCTTTACTTTCCAGACCTCTGCTGGGGAACTGGGAAGACTGCTTCTATCTTTTTTTTTCTTTTGAGCTTTTCTGTCTTTGCAGGCTTCAAAGCTACTGTAGCATCTGTCTAGTGATTTCTTATGATCTATCTTTCTCTCTTCAAAATAAAATATTCTTTTTTTAACCCAGATTCATTCCATTTCACTGCGTACATGGAAGCAAGATAATTTTTTATGATCATATTGGCGGTAGGACTTAAAGAGCATTTGTTTATATATTATGAATTCTCTCCAAAACTCAGCACATAGTTCTCCACTGTGGCAATTTTTAGAATGCATTCATGCCACCTTTCACATCCATCTCTTTGAGGTTTGCTACTGCTTGCCCTGCATCTAAAAATCGCCCCTTGCAGTTCACATTGCTGACATGAGATGTTGGGGTAACCTTGATATCAATCTTTGAAGTGAGAAAAATACAGTGCACTGTGTCTGGGAATACAGACAAAGACACTAAAACAAGAAAATAGCAGCCATTTCTGTAGGGAAATAAGCAAAAGTTCTCCCACGAGTAAGAATTAGGTAATGGAAGCTTATTTGAATAATTGAAAGTGTTCTGTCTTGTTGATCGTGTCCTTTGCTTTACAGAAGCTTTTCAGTTTCAGGAGGTCCGATTTATTAATTGTTTCTTTCAGTGTCTGTGTTGATGGGGTTATTTTTAGGAAATGGTCTCCTGTGCCAATGCGTTCAAGTGTACCTTACACTTTCTCTTCTATAAGGTTCAGTGTGGTTGGCTTTATGTTGAGGTCTTTGATCCATTTGGACTTGAGTTTTGTGCATGGTGATAGATATGGGTCTATTTTCATTCTTTTACATGACAAAATGACAACCTGCAGAATGGGAAAAGATCTTCACTAACCCACATCAGACAGAGGTCTGATCTCCAAAATATACAAAGAACTTAAAAAAATTAGTTATCAAAAGAACAAATAATTCGATAAACAGAATGGAGTACAGACCTAAACAGAGAACTCTCAACAGAGGAATCTAAAATTGCTGAAAGACACTTAAGGAAATGCTCAACATCTTTAGTTATCAGAGAAATGCAAATCAAAACAACTCTGAGGTTCCATTTTACACCTGTAAAAATGACCAAGATCAAAAACACTGATGACAACTTATGCTGGAGAAATTGTGGGTAAAGGGAACACTCCTGCATTACTGGTGGGAATGCAAACTGGTACAGCCCCTTTGATTATCAGCATGGTAATTTCTCAGAAAATTGAGAAACAACCTTCCTCAAGACCCAGTAATACCACTTTTGGGTATATATCCAAAGGATGCTCAATTGTGCCACAAGGACATGTGCTCAACTATGTTCATAGCAGCTTTGTTTGTCATAGCCAGAACCTGGAAACAACCTAAATTCCCCTTGACCGAAGAATGGATAAGGAAAATGTGATACATTTACACAGAGGAATACTATGCAGTGGGAAAAGATGACATCTTGAAATTTGCAGGCTAATGGATGGAGGGAGAGAACACTGATACTGAGTGAGGTAACCCAGACTCAGAAAGACAACTATCACATGTATTCACTAATAAGGGGTTTTTAAACATAAAGCAAAGAAAACCAGCCCACAAATCACAATCCCAGAGAACCTAGACAACAATGAGGACCCTAAGAGAGACATACTTAGATCTAATCTCCATGGGAAGTAGAAAGAGACAAGATCTCCTGAGTAAATTGGGAGTCTGGGAACCTTGGGAGAGGGTTGAAGGGGAGAAAAGAGGCAGGGAGGGGAGCAGAGAAAAATGTATAGCTCAACAAAAATCAATAAAAAATAGGATTTAAAGTTTTAAAAAAATGTTTTGTAAATTTTGACCTTAGTTAAATACTAGTTTTATAGCTTGTGTATGAATCACAAGGTTTTCGGAGACTTGAGAAGCCATGCTTAATCACGGTATTGGCTTGACTGGTAGCTGCCAGCATTTTACCACAGTTGGTGGCCAGTTCTTCCTATTCACAGAAGTTAGAAAGGGTGAGGTCTACAAACCATGTTTGCTGCATTGTAGAAACAGCTATATCAAATGCTACAACAGAAAGTTGTTTGTCTGGCCATAGAGAACGTGTGAAATAGCCATCAAATTTGCCTCTCTGTTTTTCTTGTATGAAACGTTGCCTTATTTCTTTACTCTTCTTTTAAAAACAACCTTTATTTGGCACTATTTCCTGTTAAACCTGGAAAGCACTGTAACACTTTGGTTGGTGTATAAAATATACTTTTGTTCTGTTTATTCTTCAAGAGTGGATCCAGCTCAGCTAAAACATTGTGGATAATGTATTTCCCTTTGGATTTTGTTGACTTCAAACCAGCCCAATCCAGAGCTGGTTTGTCCCACACTTGCTCTATGTGTTATCTGATTTTCCGTTTGCCAACTTCAGACGTATTCACTTTTATTATCTCTTGATTTTTTTTCCAGTTCTTTGGCTTTTACATTTTCCATTCTGAATCCTTTTACTGACGTTTGTTTTGTTTAGTAACACTCCTTGATCCCTAGTGCGGGCATTTTTAAAAGCAGAAAACTCTCGCTGCACAGCATGGATGTCTGTGAAAATTTTTCTTTAAAGAGAATAGATTTATGAATTATAAAAGGATGATCTGATAGCGTCTAAAGTCTCTCTCACAGTGTGATTAGGAATCATTACTGAGCACATCTAAATTTAAAAGGATAGCTAGATACGGGGTATTGATCAATCGTGTCAACTTAATAGATTTGGAATCATCTGGAGGCGTTCCTCAGAGTTCTAGACTGTGTTCTGGAGTTCTAGACTGAATATTTTATGTCCTTTTGGGGATGAAAGGTTAAAGCATGCTGAACGACAGCACTGCTTCTCTCTGCTTCCTGATTGGCTGAGACATGTGACCAGCTGCCTTGTTCCCCTGCCACCTCAGCTAGCCTTTGTCTGCAGTGCTTTCTTTGCATATGATGTCTGCATCTCTTGAAACTTTTAGTCACAATGGAACTTTATTTCGGTAAGCTGTTTTTGTGCAGCATGCTGTGACAACAATGAGAAACGAAGCAAGCACGGATACCACCTAGAATGAGAAAGTGTGTAACTGCATGAAGGGCTGTCAATTACAAGTTTAAATCACATCCATGCATGATGCAGCATTAACACTGTCAAACTTACAAGTTGTAACTTCTTATAACATGTTTCATTTTGAGGCAAATTTTCAAATGTTAATTATTTCATGGAACAATACATTCTCCTTATATAAACTTACATATTATATATATGGTTCAATTTTTTTATTATTGCCAAGCACTTTTCCTTACCCGCACTTAGAGGCAATTTTGATTTTTCACTTATATTTGTTACTCTGTTTCTGATGTGTTTATTCAAAAATAGATTCAAGCACAATATATATAATATCTAAAATCAGATATAAATTACACTAAAATATATATTTTGGAAATTATTTTTTTCAGACAGCAAAACTTTCTGTGTCAGTAGATATTGTTAGCTATTGCTTACATTGGCTTATTACTAAATTGTGCTTTTCTTAAGAAGAAAAAGGGTTCCTTCTCTGACTGCATTTTTCACAACCCCAAATCCTTGCTTTTCTTTTTAGATAACTGTGACCACTCATTATTCTATGTTGGGTATCAGAGCTGTTAAGAGCAACTGGAAGTTGGATACCTATTTCATGACTAAGCCTATCAAATTCTGGGTAAACATCTAATTGTTATTCTCACTTAAACATAATAGATTTTTTCCCTACGTAAATATTTCTAATCGTCCTGAGTGCATATTTTATGTTTTCCTTTCACTGATTTTTCTATAGCAAAACAAAATAAGGGTAAATGAACACATTAATTAAGTGGTGTTATCTGGTGCTTGGAGAATATTTTGGGATGTTAAAACAACTCATATCTCTAGTACAAAATAGAAGTACTTATTTTTTTTAAAAAATTTTGGTCAATAGAGGCAAGTTAAACCACAACACTGAAAATTTCCTAACTTTTCTAAAAACAATGAAAATAGTTAAATAATTTCAGAACCAAAATATAAAAGTTAGTTATATTTAAACAATTTTAATTAAATTATAATTTATATTTTGTTTTAATATTGGTATTTAATAGTAAATGCTTTAAAAGCAAAATGATATTTTATATCTAGAAATTTTAATTTTATTATCTACATTAATATTAGTGATCTTTAAATGAGTGTGCATTTTTGTTGTAAATATTTAGAAGGAAAAAATACCATTCTGTTTACTGTGAACAATACTACACTTCATTTTTAAATTTTTATAAATTTAAATTTATAAATAGAATAAATAAATTAATCTAATAAGATCAAAGTAAATTAAAACTAAGAAATAAAGTACAGTTGGAAGGAAGAAGATAAAAATTTTAAGAAGTCAATTTAATGTAATTTGCTAAACTCTAGACACAGTAAAGTGAGAATTTTATGCTGGTAAGTCTAAAGCACACAGAATTTGCAATTATAACAGACCAGACCTGCTTCTCTGTGAATGTTAACTGCTGATCAAAACAATGAAAGGGAGAGAAATGAAACTCATCAGATTCAAACCTATAATTTATGCAAAGCAGATAAAATTATTCTAATTTGTATGTATTTTACTCTTTAAAAATTTTTAGCTGAACATGGTAGCTGGCACACACCTTTAATCCCAGCACTCGGGAGGCAGAGACAGATAGATCTCTGTGAGTTTGAGGCCATCGTGGTCTACAGACTGAGTTCCAGGACAGACAAGGTTTCACAGAGAAACGCTGTCTTGGAAAAAAAATAATTCCTGATATAAATTGTGATATTAAAAAGGATTAATTATTGATATTAATTTAGCAAGTCAGAATCAGCAAGTGCAATGATAAGAAAATTACTGCAATAAAATTGGCAAACAGCAGAGTGATGAGGTGGTTTTCCTCTGGTTCTTGGAAGATATCTTGAGAAATGGCTGTCAAACTTTCTCGTAGCATGAGAATATTTATTGATAGAAATAGCCTGAGTCAAGTTAATAGTTACTTATTTATGTTTTTCATGTGCTTTCTTTAATCGATAACTAAAAGATAAAAATTAAACTTAGTAATGGGATCCCATATAAACATCTGTCTCCCAAACATTTATTATCTCTTTAAAGTGAAGCCTTAAAGCGCTTTCCCTTCCTTCTATCTGTCTGAAACAAGCTGTGTATTTTTGCCTTCCACAGCAAGCCTCCCATGCTATTCCTCCTCAGAGCGCGTCTTCCGGCCAGACTGACTCGCCACCCATTGACCAAGCTTTACCTATCCTTCTCTTTTATTTTTTTTATTTATTTTTTATTTTTTTATTAATTTTTTATTGAGGAAAAAAAACGTTTCCCCCTCCTCCCCGCCTCCCATTTCCCTCCCCCTCCTTCCACCCTTCTCCCCCTCCCCCCACTCCTCTCCCCCTCCCTCAACAGTCCAAGGAGCAGTCAGGGTTCCCTGCCCTGTGGAAAGTCCAAGGTGCTCCCCCCTCCGTCCATGTCTAGGAAGGTGAACATCCAAACTGGCTAGGCTCCCACAAAGCCAGAACTTGAAGTAGGATCAAAACCCAGGGCCATTGTCCTTGGCTTCTCATCAGCCCCCATTGTTCGCCATGATCAGAGAGTCCGGTTTTTATCCCTTGCTTCTTCCGTCTCATTCCATCTGGCCTTGGTGAGCTCCAGACACTTAAAGGTCATGCTCAACCTCCTTAGCGATTAGGGAGATGCAAATCAAAACAACTTTGAGATATCATCTTACACCTGTCAGAATGGCTAAAATCAAAAACACCAATGATAGCCTTTGCTGGAGAGGCTGTGGAGGAAGGGGTACCCTCATCCATTGCTGGTGGGAATGTAATCTTGTGCAACCACTTTGGAAATCAGTGTTTAGGTTTCTCAGGAAATTCGGGATCAACCTACCCCTGGACCCAGCAATACCACTCCTGGGAATATACCCAAGAGATGCCCTATCACATGTCAAAAGCATTTGTTCAACTATGTTCATAGCAGTATTATTTGTAATAGCCAGAACCTGGAAACAACCTAGATGCCCTTCAATGGAAGAATGGATGAAGAAAGTGTGGAATATATACACATTAGAGTACTACGCTGCGGTAAAAAACAATGACTTCTCGAATTTTGCATGCAAATGGATGGAAATAGAAAACACTATCCTGAGTGAGGTAACCCAGGCCCAAAAAGATGAACATGGGATGTACTCACTCATAATTGGTTTCTAGCCATAAATAATGGTCACGGAGTATATAATTGGTGAACCTAAAGAAGCTAAATAAGAAGGCGAACTCAAGGAAAAACATATAATTATCCTCTTGGCTATGGGAAGTAGACAAAATTGCCGGGTAGAAAATTTGGGATCTTGGGGGTGGGGTGGGATGGGAGTATCGGGGGATGGGGAGAGAAAAGTGAGAAGGGGAGGATGAGGGAAACTTGGGGAAACAGGATGATTGGGATAAAGGAAGGTTGGATGGGGAGCACGGAAGCACAATTCTTAGTTAAGGGAGCCACCTTAGGGTTGGCAAGAGTCTTGAACCTATCCTTCTCTAAACCCTCCTCAGCTTCCTGTAACTATCACCCTCCTCTCAAGTCATTCGGGACCATTTCTTTTATAAATTCCACAGAGAAGCGAGCGTATGTAGAATGTGTATGCCTATGCCTGGTTTATTTCACTTAGCAAATCTAGGGATCACCTATAGTTTTGCAAATGAGAGTATTTCATTCTGCTCTGTGGTCGAGATAGGATCTGTTGCGCATGTGCTCCTCCTTCTTATCCACAGGTGTGAAGGATTGTTCATTTCCAGACTGGGGGACTCTGGGAAAAGCGCTGCAGTGGACACAGCCATGCAGACATCTCAAAGATTTCTTTGCCTGTATGTGGAATGGAGCAAAGGTTCCAGTGGGTTCTGCAACAGTACTATTTAATTTTTAATTTAATTTAATTTTTTTTTGCAATCCTTATGTGGTTTTCCAGACTTCAAGGACTTCTTTTTACCAAACACTTTCAATTTTTCTATCTTGTCTTTTTGAAAGCAGAAGTAAACTATCTGAGTTATTTTGATTTGGGTTCCTCTCGTGATTAATATGACACTGAGTGTCTTTTGATGGACCTACTAGAAATTAAAAAGAGTATTTTTCTTATTTATTTATTTAGGGTTGGGTTCTTGTACAGCCCATCTGTGGTGGTCAGAGGATAACTTTTGGTAGTAGGTTCTCTACTCCTCACAAATGGCTTTTGTGGTTCTTAGTCAGGTGACTATAGGCAGTGCTAAGTTGTTTTACCCACTCCCATGTAGAACATCTTGTGTCATTATTAAAGAGATTTTTCCAAGTCCTGTTTCAATTTTTAAAATTGAGTTATGTATTATTCTGTTACTGAGTTATATGAGATTGTAAAACATATAAATCCTGAATATAAGGTCTTATTTAAGTATTGTTCGGAAATTCAATAAAATATTATTTAACCTCTTAAAAGAAAAAGTTTCTGACATTTGCCACAACATATCACCATCTCTAGTTAGAAAAAATATTCCATAATTTTACTTTTATATGGAATCTAAAAATTAAAGCTAACATTTATAAAGAGAGAAATGAAAGAGTGGTTTCCATGGCTGACTTGCACAGGAATAAGTGAGGACATGGAGAGCTAATGATACAAAGTAGCAATCATGTAAGATGAACAAGTGACAAGATCTGTGTATAGCATGGGGAATTTAATTAGTTGCAGCTTACTGTCATGATGTTTGCTAGAGTACACACTATCTGTTCTTTCCGTGGGAGAGGGAGCTGAGCAATAAGTACGACGATTTCTTCCACTGTCAATATGTTTTACAATCGTATTTCTTAAATATACACTCTTTTTAGAAAAGAACATATCACATATCTTGGTTCTCTTATACCAAGGCAAATTGAAGTTTAATATTTTTTTCTGAAATATGATGTTACTAAAAATGATTTCTAGCAGTTAATCCAAATATGCTTATCTCTGTCTATACGTATAGAATGAAATCTAGAGGAGAATCTTTTCTATTCATTGAAAAAAAATTAAAAAGCTACTACCTAAGGACGAGTGAGCCCTGATAAAGAGCCTCTGTGACATGTTCCTGAGAGATTGATAAGGAGCCTTGGTGACATGCTCCTGAGATGTAAGTGAGCATGTAGTAGCTAGCTAAGAACAGTGATCTTTTTAGAGCCCTAAATGAATAAAAGATCGATACAGAAAAGGTAATTTCAAAATATGAAGCTAAGTAGTGCAAACTTGAGGTGTACTAAAAACAAACATATTAAAACAAACTCTTCAGGATGAATAAAAAAACATCAGAATGAAACGGCTAATTTCATAGAAAAAATCAGGTGAGGAAAGAAATTAAAGATACGATATTTATGAAGTACACATTTCATCCATGAGACTATATACAATAAAAACGTCTCTGGTGAGTGTGAAACTTTTATTGTGCACATAATTTCATTATCAACAAAACAGGAAGTAAAATTAATTGATATTAAATTAATTATGCATGTTACAAGAAGTATGAATTTTGACTTAAGAGGAAAATTACAAAAGTGGTTTTTGTCTACTAATCATTGACCTGAAATGTGATGAAGACAACTTTTATAATAATTATGGTCAGAGTAAAGTGTAGAAGACATCGAGACCATTTGACAATGCTGTGTAAATTTATTCTTGTGAAATATGGACTCAGTTATACCAAGAATGATGCTCTGTTTTGGACCAAGTTAAAGGTAACATCTGACCTTGGTATTTGAAGGCTGAATGCCTTGACAAGTCATGTAACAGATTTGACATGACGCTTTCTTTTGGGTGCTTGTAATGTGGGCCAGACATTATTAAAGATATCATATTTAATTCAGAGTAGGTATGAGGGAAAGGTGGTGGACTAGTCTAGTAAAGTAGGAACAATAGACATTTTGAACAAATAAGCCTGAAAGTAAATTTCACTGAGACCGTTGTTCTAGGTTTTGAAAAATATCATACAGCAATCTGGTGGGTGTGTTGGGTTTGTTCTGTGTGGTTCAGCAGGGGCTGATAATCAGGTAGTAAAGCATTTGCTCAAGGCCATGGTTCTATCCCCAGTAGCACAAAATAAAAATCATTCTTGGATAGCTAATTAGGGAATCGAATTAAAATATTTTGTAATAATCTTAGCAACTGTGATAATTTATCATCCATAGTACTATGTATTACTTTAATAATATATGTAAATTTATTATATATTACTACTTTATGTGATATTAATTCTATTGATGGCTTTAGTTTGTATTTCTTAGGCATTGAGAAATGACTGCAAATTAAGAAAAATATATTGAACTATAGCAACTGCCAAAGTCTGTCTAACTAATAATATCTACAGAAGAAACAAGGCTGTCAAGATATGGCTTATAACATATTTCATTTAATCATTTTACTGAAATGAAAGAAATAAAAATTTTAGAGATGAAATGTGTGTTATAATAATTTATAGGCAACTATGCACACTCTATTGTTGATTCAATAAGAATAGTTAATTCAGAAATTGAGAGATACTCAGACATTGTCAGTGATAACCAAGTCTGTTATTTGTTGATAATTTCCTACTTTCACTGGTTCAAAAGCATACCTTCTGATATGTATTTCAATTTTGAGATTTTTTTTTATTGAAAAAAAAATTTCTGCCTCCTCCCAGCCTCCCATTTTCCTCCCCCTTCTCCCACTTTGCTCCTTCTCCCCCCACTCCTCTCCCTCTCCCTCTCCAGTCCAATGAGCAGTCAGGGTTCCCTGCCCTGTGCAAAGTCCAAGGTCCCCCCCTCCTCTATCCAGGTCTTGGAAGGTGTGCATCCAAACTGGCTAGGCTCCCACAAAGCCAGAACATGAAGTAGGATCAAAACCCCGTGCCATTGTCCTTGACTTCTCATCAGCCCTCATTGTTCGCCACGTTCAGAGAGTCCGGTTTTATCCCATGCTTTTTCAGTCCCAGTCCAGCTGGCCTTGGTGAGGTCCCAATAGATCAGCCCCACTGTCTCAGTGGGTGAGTGCACCCCTCGCGGTCCTGACTTCCTTGCTCATGTTCTTTCTCCTTCTGCTCCTCATTGGGACCTTGGGAGCTCATTCTGGTGCTCCAATGTGAGTCTCTATCTCTATGTCCATCTGTCGCGAGATGAAGGTTCTATGGTGATATGCAAGATATTCATCAGTATGGCTATAGGATAGGGCCATGTCAGGTTCCCTCTCCTCAGCTGCCCAAGGAACTAACGGGCGACATAGCCCTGGGCACCTGGGAGCCCCTCTAGGTTAAATTCTCTTGCCAACCCTAAGATGGCTCCCTTAATTAAGATATATACTTCACTGCTCCCATATCCACCCTTCCTTTATCCCAACCATCCCATTTCCCCAAGTTCCCCCATCCTCCCCTTCTCACTTTTCTCTCCCCATCTCCCTTGCTCTTGGATTGGGAGGACCAACATAGTAAAAATGGCAATTCTACCAAAGGCAATTTATAGATTCAATGCAATCCCCATTAAGGTCCCATCAAAATTCTTCACAGATCTTGAGAGGATAATAATCAACTTTATATGGAAAAACAAAAACCCCGGATAGCCAAAACAATTTTATACAATAAAGGAACTTTCAGAGGCATTACCATCCCTGACTTCAAACTCTATTACAGAGCTACAGTAATGAAAACAGCGTGGTATTGGCATAAAAACAGAGAAGTCGACCAATGGAATCGAATAGAAGACCCGGATTTTACCCATAAACTTATGAACATCTCATTTTCGATAAAGGAGCTAAAAGTATACAATGGAAGAAAGAAAGCATCTTCAACAAATGGTGCTGGCACAACACGATGTCAACCTGTAGAAGAATGAAAATAGACCCATATCTATCACCATGCACAAAACTCAAGTCCAAATGGATCAAAGACCTCAATATCAATCTGAACACACTGAACCTGATAGAAGAGAAAGTGGGAAGTACCCTACAACAGATGGGCACAGGAGAGCGCTTCCTATGTATAAACCCAGCATCACAGACATTAAGGGCAACATTGAATAAATGGGACCTCCTGAAACTGAGAAGTTTCTGTAAAGCAAAGGACACTGTCACTAAGACAAAAAGGCAACCTACTGACTGGGAGAAGATCTTCACCAACCCTGCAACAGATAAAGGTCTGATCTCCAAAATATATAGAGAACTCAAGAAACTAGACTTTAAAATGCTAATTAACCCAATTAAAAAATGGGGCACTGAACTGAACAGAGAATTCTCAACAGAAGAATTTCAAATTGCCAAAAGCCACTTAAGGTCATGCTCAACTTCCTTAGCAATTGGGGAAATGCAAATCAAAACAACTTTGAGATATCATCTTACACCTGTCAGAATGGCTAAAATCAAAAACACCAATGATAGCCTTTGCTGAAGAGGTTGGGGAGAAAGAGGTACCCTCATCCATTGCTGGTGGGAATGGAAACTTGTGCAACCACTTTGGAAATCAGTGTGGTGGTTTCTCAGGAAATTCGGGATCAGCCTACCCCAGGACCCAGCAATACCACTCTTGGGAATATACCCAAGAGATGCTCTATCATATTACAAAAGCATTTGTTCAACTATGTTCATAGCAACATTATTTGTAATAGCCAGAACCTGGAAACAACCTAGATGTCCTTCAATGGAAGAATGGATGAAGAAAGTGTGGAATATATACATATTAGAGTACTACTCAGCGGTAAGAAACAATGACATCTTGAATTTTGCATGCAAATGGATGGAAATAGAAAACACTATCCTGAATGAGGTAACCCAGATCCAAAAAGATAAATATGGGATGTACTCACTCATATTTGGTTTCTAGCCATAAATAAAGGGCATTGAGTCTATAATTTGTGATCCTAAAGAAGCTAAATAAGAAGGTGAACCCAAAGAAAAACATAAAGTTATCCTCCTGGACATGGGAAGTAGACAAGATTGCTGGGCAAAATATTGGGATCAATTTTGAGATTTTAAAAAATATTTATCCCTCTTATTTGTTCCATTTCACCCTTCATAGCACTCTGTCCTATTATCCTTCCCCTAGAGCTTTGTCCACTTCCAACATGGCCCCATTTATTTTCCTGATTTGGAAGCTAGTCCAGGTGATAAACTTCCAGTATTTGTCTCTCTGGGTCTAGGTTACTTCACTCAATATTATTTTCTAGTACCATTTAGATATCTGTAAATTTCATGGTTTCATTTTCTCTAGAGATGAGTAGAATTTTGCCATTTTTATTTACCACATTTTCATTATCCATTCATTTTCTAAGTTTCATTTATGTTGTTTCTGTTTCTTAGCTATTGTGAACAGAGCAACAGTGAGCATGTTTGAAAGCTATCTGTAGGGCAGGATATCAAGTCCTTTGTTCTTATTTCAAGGAGTGATGAAGCTCTGTAATCTGTTAAATCTGAATTTAGCTTTTAGAGATTTCTCCATGCTGGTTTCCAGAGTGACTGGACCAGTTTGCAGTCCCAACCACAGTTGAGTGTCTCTTCCTACTCCATCCCCAGCATTTGTTGTCAAGTGTTGTCTTGATCTTTGCCTTTCTTACTGTGGTTAGATGAAATGTAAAAGCAGTTAATTAAATGTAAAAGTTAATTTAATTAACTTTTCCCTGAGTTATAGGGATGTTGAACACTTTAAAAGTGTTTCTTAGCCATTGACATTTTTTCTTTTGAGAGTTTTCTGTCCAGATTCATAATCTGCTTGTTGATTGGGTTGTTTCTTGATTTTTAAAATTTATTCTGGACATTAATGATCCATCAGATGTATAGTTGACAAACATTGTCTCCCGCTTCATGGGCTTCCTATTCATTGACTTGACTTTTCCTTTGCTGTGCAGGAGGTTTTGAATTTTATGAGAACCCATTTGTCAATTGGTAGCCTAATTCCTGGCAAAATAGAATTCTATTCAGAAAGTCCTTTGCTCCAGTTATATCTAGTAGAGTATTGTCTATGTTTTCTTTTAGCATTTCATCATTTAATTAACTTCTCTGTTTCAATTGTAGTTGATTTTTGTTCATGGTAATAGTTATGGGTCTAATTTCATTCTTCTACCTGCAGACATCCAACTTTTCCAGGACATATTTGCTGTCTTTTCTCAAGCACATATTTTTAACACATTTGTCAAATATCAGATGGCTGTATTTGTGCTCATTCATGTTTATGGCTTCCTTTTGGTTTCATTGATCTACATGCATGTCTTTGTGGTAGTTCCTAATCAGACAGAGCTGGCCACTACCTGCACTAATTTCCAAATACAGCCTTTAAAGTGCTTGCTCGAAGGAGAAGCCAAAGGAAGGAAATTAAAGAGAGAAATAGACCAAAAGAAGGCACCAGATCTTAATACAGATGGCTGTGAGCCATCATGTGGTTGCTGGGAATTGAACTCAGAACTCAGAACCTTTTAACCTCTGAGCCTTCTCTCCAGAGACCCACAGTGGAGCACTGGACTGGGCTCCCAAAGTCCAATTGAAGAGTGGGAGGAGTGAGAATATGAGCAAAGAGGTCAAGACCATGATGGGGACACTCACTGAAATAGTTTACCTGAGCTAATGGGAACTCACCAACTCCAGCTGGACAGAAAAGGAACCAGCATAGGACCAAAGTAGTCTCTCTGAATGTAGGTGACAGTTGTATATCTTGGGCAAACTGCAGGGATACTGGCAGTGGCACCAGGATTTGTCCCTACTGCTTGTACTGGTTTTTCGGGAACCTATTCTCTTTGGGTGGATACCTTCCTCAGTCTAGATGTAGTAGGAAAGGCCTTGGACCTTCCCTAAAGCAATGTGCCTTACCCTCTCTGAGGAGTGAATGGGGGTGGGATAGGGAGGTAGGTGCAGGAAATGGGAGGAGGGGAGGAAGTGGAAACTGGGATTAGTATGTAAAATAAAAAAAAGTTTGTTTTCTTTTTTAAAAAAATAAATTAAAAAAGAGAGAAACATAAAAGAAATCAAATTATCCCTTTTTACTGTTGATAGGGTATTAAAATTATGTATAAGTGGTTCCAAAATTTCCTTGAGAAAACTTCTAGAAGTGATCCACATATTCAGTAAAGTGGTAGAATAGAAAATTAACTTAGAAAATCCAATAACCTTTCTGTGGGGAAGAGTATTTCTCCCACCCTCAGAATTCCTTCATTGCCTGTAGTTCTTTGCACAGGGCTAAGGACTGATAAGTGTTCCCCCATTCACATTAGCGAGTCTATGGATGTTCTTGTTCAGGTCATTTTTAGTCAACTGTTTTGGTGAAACTGCATGGGTGTAGCTTCTGATATTTCTAGGAGATAGAATCTCTCAGCAAATTCCCTAGTTCTTTGGCTCTCACAATTTCTTCCCCTTCCTCAGTAGATTATCAGTTGGGGCTACCCACTACAACTTTATATGTTGATCAGTTGCAGCTGTCTGTTATTTTTTTATTTTTATTTTTTTGTAATTGTCTCCATCTGTTGTTCTGTTTTAAAGAGAAGTTTTTTTGATGTAGGATGGTGATGACATTTATTTATGGGTAAAGACAAATATATAGAATGTAGTTACGGATTATGGTGGTTTAGTAAAGTGGTGGTTTTAGTCTTTTCCTCCAAAATCTATAACTTTATTAACCATGGAACAAGTTGGCTAGATGAATTAGTTTTCCAGTACTAAATAATTAGCTCTGAAAACATATACATACAAGTAATATATATATATAGACTGAATAGGTTGTGTTTATGAACATATGTACACACACATGTGTGTATAACAATTAAGCAAACAGAAGTCATGGATTTGGATGAGAGCGAGGGGAATACATAGAGTTTGGAGTGAGGAAAGAAAAGAGGGAAATTGTCAGGGTCCAGCCTCGACGAAATTCACATGTTCCAGGGTAGGAGTGTGAGGATTAGAATTATTGAGCAAAAGGAATAGAGATGTGAGAAAAATAAGAGACAGAAACACTGATCAGTATTGGGAGGGAAATTCAGTGAATACTGAACCACCTGCATTTATTTTCCACATGTTTATATACTTCGCTCCAAAAGGGGAGGGGAAAAACAACAGATATTCATTAACATGATGAAAGAAATAGACTAAGTATCCTGCAGGCAGCTACTTTCTGGAACCTCCTGCCAATCTCCTTTAAAGGAGCAGATATAGCAAGGTGGGGCAGATGCATCGCTATACTCAAAATACTAATTAGCCACATCCTGTATCAGGATTTTTTGTTTGTAGCCACACCTGTTGTCAACAACTTCAAAAGAGTAAAAACAAGCTCACACTCTCTGACCTTTAGTCAGGGTGGAAAAGAACTCACATCTGTGGGCCCCCAGAGGAAATGATGTAATTACATTATCTCAAACAATATTAAAAGCATTAAAAACATAAGATTTTGTGAAAAAATTTCAGTAGTCTGAATTGTCCCAATAGGAATGACACCTTTTGGATAAATTCGAGTGGCTAAAGGAGGCCAGAGGCTTAGATGGCCCAGTATTAGACTGTTAATTTTGAAAGTTTGATTGTTGCATCATACTTATGTATAAGACTGTCATTATCTTCAAACAATCTAGTGAATTCATGTGTCTTTTGCAGTCATAATATGAGGCTGACTAATTGTCTCAGCAGGAAAGGATGCTTACTGCTGGGCCTGCAACTTGAGTTTGATTCTCAGCATCCATATCACAGGAGAGAAGTGACTTCCACAAGTTGTCCTTTGATTTCTTCAGATGTTTCGTGGAATACACATCCATACACAAAATAAATTTATAAGCTTAAAAATTCTTTAGAATAAAAATTAGGCATGCAAAAATTATACTAAGAAATCTATGTATCCGTGATAATAGTGTGTAAGGATGCTCACATTTTTGCCAATGCCTTAGGAAAAATAAAAAAAAAAAACCCTACTTCTTCTTTACCTGTAATTTTCCATATCTTGGGACTATTTTGATATAAAAATCCTAGTAATGAATTTATGTATCACAGGTAAGAGCTAATATCTCCTGAATACTCCTCTAAGAGCGTATTAAAGTATGCAGTCCTTATTGTAATATGAAGAGGAAGGATCCATTACTATCTCTACTATACAGATTGAGACACTGAGAAAAAGAGATTCCATAGCTTCTCATAGATGTATTTGTATGAAGTGATGGAATGGCACCTTCAACAAGGTTATGCACCTGATCAGACTCTCCTTTGTAACTACTAGGCTTCCTTGATATTCAGACTTCTAATTAACCTATTGCTCTTCCAAAAAATTCTGCAATTGAGATATAAAGATTTCTTGATGTTTTATACTTTCTAAAAATAGTTTTTCTTCCATTTTGAAGTCACACCACTTTAAATCAGAGTTCCCTAATCCATATTCCATGAATGGGTTTGATGGTTAATCTTAACTATCGATTGGTTGAATGGAGAAAAGCTAAATTGATTTCAAAGCACCGTCCTGGGGCTTCCTGTGATGACATTTTCTAAAGTATATATCTTAATTAAGGGAACCACCTTAGGGTTGGTAAGAGACTTGAACCTAGAGGGGCTCCCAGGTGCCCAGGGCGATGTCCCCAGTTAGTTCCTTGGGCAGCTGAGGAGAGGGAACCTGAAATGGCCCTATCCTATAGTCATACTGATGAATATCTTGCATATCACCTTAGAACCTTCATCTAGCAATGGATGGTGATAGAGACAGAGACCCAAATTGGAGCACTGGACTAAGCTCCCAAGGTCCAAATGAGGAGCAGAAGGAAGGAGAACATGAGCAAGGAAGTCAGGACCGCGAGGGGTGCATCCACCCACTGAGACAGTGGGGCTGATCTATTGGGAGCTCACCAAGGCCAGCTGGACTGGGACTGAAAAAGCGTGGGATAAAACCGGATTCTCTGAACATGGCGGACAATAAGGGCTGATGAGAAGCCAAGGACAATGGCACTGGGTTTTGGTCCTACTGCATGAACTGGCTTTGTGGGAGCCTAGCCTGTTTGGATGCTCACTTTCCTAGACCTGGATGGAGGGAAGAGGACCTTGGACTTCCCACACGTCAGGGAACCCTGACTGCTCTTTGGACTGGAGAGGGAGGGGGGAAGGAGTAGGGGGAGGGAAAGAGGAGTGGGGGGAGGGGGAGAGGAGTTGAAGGAGGGGGAGGGAAATGGGAGGAGGGGAGGAGGTGGAAATTTTTTTTCAATAAAAAAAAATAAATATATTAACGATGTGATCCTAGAAAAGATACTGTATTTATTTTGTGTTCTGTCCCCTTACAAGATAGACACTACTATAATAAGCCTTGTAGAATTTATATTATGAATATTGCATGAGATGAAATATGAAGTGTAGGTAAATATAGGGCACTTCCTAAGAAATTTTCAATACATAGTAGTTACTGTTATAAATATCTTTGTACTAAAATAGTCATTGAATGATAACCTTTTATGACAACGTTGTGCCATTTTAAAATTTGAGAACCCGGCATTTTTGGAACATCATTTTTCACGTTAGAGAGTTTGGGACTTTAATACTGTTTCTCGTACCAGATCTAACTTTCTGTCTCTGCTGTCTGTGGAGTACTTTTATTTTCCTTCTTTCTTCCTTTCTTTCTTCCTTTCTTCCTTCTTTCTTTCTTTCTTTCTTTCTTTCTTTCTTTCTTTCTTTCTTTCGTTATTTAGTTTTATTTACTTTTTTGTTGAAACAATTTCCACCTCCTCCTCTCCTCCCACTCCTCTCCCCATCCCGCACTCCTCTCCCCCTCTCCCCACTCCTCTCCCCCTCCCTCCACTCCATTCCTCCTCCCCCCACTCCATTCCTCCTCCCTCTCCAGTGTGAAGAGCAGTCTGGATTCCTTGCCCTGTGGGAAGTCCAAGGTCCTCCCCCCTCCATCCAGGTCCAGGAAGGTGAGCATCCAAACAGGCTAGGCTCCCACAAAGCCAGTTCATGCAGTAGGACCAAAACCCAGTGCCATTGTCCTTGGCTTCTCATCAGCCCTTATTGTCCGCCATGTTCAGAGAGTCCGGTTTTATCCCATGCTTATTCAGTCCCAGTCCATCTGGCCTTGGTGAGCTCCTAATAGATCAGCCCCACTGTCACAGTGGGTGGGTGCACCCCTCGCAGTCCTGACTTCCTTGCTCATGTTCTCCCTCCTTCTGCTCCTCATTTGGACCTTAGGAGCTCAGTCTGGTGCTCCAATGTGGGTCTCTGTCTCTATCTCCATCCATCGCCAGATGAAGGTTCTAAGGTGATATGCAAGATATTCATCAGTATGGCTATAGGATAGGGTCATTTCAGGTTCCCTCTCCTCAGTTGTCCTAGGTACTAGCTGGGGACATCTCCCTGGACACCTGTGTGCCCCTCTAGAGTCAAGTCTCTTGTCAACACTAAGATGGCTCCCTTAATTAGGATATATACTTCCCTGCTCCCATATCCACCCTTCCTTTATCCCAACCATCCCATTCCCCCAAGCTCCCCCCATCCTCTCCTTCTCACTTGTCTTACCCCATTTCTTCTTACCCACATCCCTCCCCACCCCCAAGTTCCCAGTTTTTGCCCGGCAATCTTGTCTACTTCCCATATTCAGGCGGGTGACTATATGTTTTTCTTTGGGTTCACCTTCTTATTTAGATTCTCTAGGATCACAAATTTTAGGCTCAATGTCCTTTATTTATGGCTAGAAACCAATTATGAGTGAGTACATCTCATGATCATCTTCTTGGGTCCGGGTTACCTCACTCAGGATAGTGTTTTCTTTTTCCATCCATTTGCAAGCTGACACTGGACCCACGAGAGTCCCAAATCCTTTGAGAACTTTAGAAGGAAAAAAATACATTTATGAAAGCTTTCCATCAAAAAGGAACAAATATTGAAGGTGATGCCATAAGTAAAGGTGTGTTTCAGAGAATGAGCAGCAATTCCCTCTGCTTAAAGAGTCACTGAATCACTTCAGAAGAAAATGTGATACAGAAGAAAGAATCTTTAAAGTGAGATTTATCTATGTCCTATGTAATTTTCATTTCTTCAGAATAAAGATGCAACTTATTTTACATTTCATTTTACTCATAAATCTTTGACATTTATTAATTAGCTCAAATAACTAGTGATACAATTTGCCTATTGGACTGATTAATTATGATTATTTACATTTTCTTAATGATGGTACTTATCAATTGATAAATTGGCTGTAGATTAAAAGTTTCACTTAACTTAAAAAAATAAATTGCTTCCTCCATGAATTCATAATAGATAAAATACTGAGAAATGATAAAAGGAGGAAGTATTGATTATTGAACCAGAGGAAGGATGTCACTGGAGTGTGTCCTTGCTTCTTCCTCATGTCCTATAACCCGTCCTTTATTTACTTCCTGTTTGACTTGACATATACTATTCTCTCCAAGATGTTCTCACTACCCTGAGGCCTGGCACCTATGAAATCACAAAGCAAAATAAAATCTCTCTTTTCTTTGAGTTGTTCTCTCTGACATTTTTGCCATCACTGTGCACTGAGGAACAATTAGTAACCCCTGATGCTTGGTGAGGTGACCAGACACAGCCATCAGTTCATGTGGTTCTTCAGAAAGAGCTGACATCTGTTATAAGCCCAGCAATCTGAAAAAGGGAAGCTTTTTTAGTGTATAACTCTGTTCCTCGGCTCATTTATTATATGATAAAAATAAAATATCCCTTCAGTCATAAATCCATGGACTTGTTCATAGATAAATATTCTTTAGAAAGCTTATAAGTGGAAGTGAACATGAAAGACAGAATCTCTTTGATTTCTTATTAGATGTTCTGCTCTCTTCTGACCCAATATTTGATGACAAACAAACCACTCTCACTCATGTTTCTGTGTGTACATGTATGTGTGCGGCATAAAGAGCTGTGCAGTCTTTTGTTTACCAAGAGAAGATGTAGTTTTATCATTGCAACAGTTTGATTTATGATGTGATTGCCAGTTGACAGGTAGCAATGTGGAGCACAATAGAATTACAGAAAGTACTATAAAATACTTTGACATGCACAGTAAATTTGTGTAGAGCTGGGAATGTGTTCTTGTATTACAGTGGTGAAATGATTTCCTTTCAAAGTATAATTTGGTCGATAATAATAATTTCTGCTAAGCAAGTGTTCAGACATTACTGCATCCCTCAACTTAAATCCATTTTAAAACTTTCTCTTTTCCTAGAATGTAGGGATAATTGTTATATTTAATACAGAAACTAATGTTGATGTCTCCCCTGATATGAAAGTAAGAGGTCTAATTTTAACTAATATTTCTGTCAGGGTTACAAATGACTAAAGGAGATCTAATATTGCTGATTTATAATCAATATCACTCAGGGTTGCTGTTGAGTAGGAATGTGATAACTAAAGAACCTTTTGATTGTAACTTAAATGTTAATGTCATCCCTTTTTATCTTGAAATTTCCATTGAAGAAGGCAAGCCAATTAAAAAAGGTATCCATTGCAAAAATCATAAAGACACTTGCAATTTGATACAGGTACTGAATCAAGTATTTTATCGATGTCTCTATTTTTATTGATCTGGGAATTGTAATTATTATGTGCCAATAAATAGTCAATTAATAATAAAACTGCTTACTACAAATAAATCTGTCATTTCTCTCTAATAAAATAAGAGAGGTAAGATTAAATTCATGTATGCACAGTTGATATACATGTTCAAGGAAAAATCTGGCTCCTCAACATTAATTATGGAGGAGTTATCAAGCAGTAAAACATGAGTATGATAAAAGAAATCTATAGATCACCTTGTAATTTGTTTCCCGAGTGCACCGTACTAACTGTATTTACAGAATTTTACCACTGTGGAATTTCCTTTCTCTGTACAGTCTGTATCTTCAATGTGGATAGTGAACAAATGTCAGTTATACCATTTATTCACACATTATTCCTTAGCCTGCACTATATATCAGATGCTGGGAAATACTTATGAAGATAATAGACGCAGTTATTGTGCTCAGATATCCTGTAGACTGGGGGAGGACAGAGAAAAATAAGTGTAAGAATTGATGCAGGCAGACCAATCCTAGGTTTAGTGGGACAGAAGAGTCCCTGAGATGCCAGTATGAAGTGGTATAAACTACTGACCCGGCAGATGGCCAATGTGTGGACATAGGGTGACAAAAGTCACGAGGAGGCTAAGTCTTAAGAATACCAACAGTAATAAGTCAGTTGAAAAGAGTAAGCATAAGCAGTATGTGCAGTGGCCATCAGACAAGAATGCACAGTAAACTCAGGGAGCCAAGACAGCTTGGTCATCTTTGTTTTCCTCACCTTGAATACTCTCTACCCTTCTGGTTTCTTTGCTGAAGCATGTTTCTTTCCTCCTTGATTTTGTACCTCATAGAACCAAAATCATCACGGAAAATATTTATTCTCAATAAAATCATGGAAGATTGCTTGGTCTCTTATCAAGAGGACAAGCTAGTTTTCATCATTATGGGAGTTTTAAATTTTTATCATTAAAATTAATTATAATAATTATTTTAATTGAAGTTGTGATTTTCCAGATGTGTAAGGCATTCTTGATATAGCCACAGATCACTTACCTGCACAGGAAGTCACATTGTCAGCCCTGTGCTCTGTCCCCCTTCTCTCTTTCTCTGACTAAACTGTTGCAGAGTCTGGGTAATGAAGTGGTCGCAGTCATAAAGGAGTTGGTCAAATTAAAACTCTAAATAAATAAACTGTACAAACCTCCACTATAATTTAATTATCTGTTGAAGTCTTGAGATGCGATGCTATTTCCTAACAGTCTTATTATTAGCGAGGCATTGCTGCAACAGAATGCCAGTCAACTGTGGCTCCTAGGAACTGTGGATAATGTCAATTAGCATCTCTTATTTCTCACCTGTGTTCTTCTGGGTGTCTTCAGTGGAGGATTCTCCTTCCTCGCAGTGCTTCTAGTACCATACATCCCGTAATCTCCTGGGTGCACTTCTATCCCATGTTTCTGAATTTCCTGATTCTATCCTGTTGACACAGGTGACAAAGATGATTGTTGGATGCTCTTAAACAATGCCTGTGATATATGGTGAGGGTGGGGATTCCAACTACACTTTCTGTAATCATAGATAAAGCTGTAACAATTTTCTCCCATTGATTATTAAGGAGAAAATAATCCCAATGAACTCTTTATTTCATTAGGTATTTTGGTGCTTTATCAAAGTTTTCACTTCGGCTTGTGAGCTTTTTATCGTTGCTTCTTTATCACTTGGACACTGTTCTTTATCGATAAGCCTATGATGTATCGTGCTGACAGTTTCTTTTCTAGTTTGATACATGCCCGTTGGGGTAACTTTATTGTATTTATCTTGCTATGGTTGACTCAAAATTCTAAATCATTCTGATCTTTCATAATTCTGAAAGTAAACTAATATTATTGTTGGCTTTCAACCTGGTATTGTCTGAGAAACAGAGTTGTACATTCATCCATTTTTAAGCCAGTTTGTTCATTAAGATCAGCAGTGCAGTACCATATGTGGTACCAGACCATGGCATCAATTCAGTTACTAGTGTGGTTTAGTAACTGTGTGGTAGAACTAATGTGGTTCACTTACAGTAAACTATACAATAAAGGGCTGGAAAATAGATGGGGTGGGGGTTTCTGGCTTTTCTAGTGGTCTAGATGAATATCTCACAACACATTCTTCTTTCAAATTATCCATTCCTTGATTTTTATTTAAGACTCCTAGATTAATAATATTCTTGGTACAAATATTTTTCCTTGGAAAAGGGGAATCATCAATTATCCCTAACCTTCTCATTGTATTTATCATGGTCAGTGATCTCAAGGTACTTTATGAACTTCTTAAGAAATCTTGTAGGGAATAGACTGCAAGACAAACCTCGTCATTGAACAAGGTAAAACAAAACTATACATGTAATGGATCTTAGTTACATTTTTATTGCTGTGTTCAAATTTCATGACAGTTCAAAACTTACTAAAGAAAGCATTTAATTTGTGGGTTAGTGGTTTACATTTTCTGACAGCGAGTCCATGACCATCGTGGAGAGGAAATGGCAGCAGGTAGGCAAGAATGGAGCTAAGAATAGTGGCTGAGAGCTCTTACCTTGAGGCACAATCAGGAGAGAGAGAGAGAGAGAGAGACAGAGAGACAGAGAGGGAGAGACAGAGAGAGAGGGAGGGAGAGAGAGAAACAGAGAGACAGAAACATAGAGAGAGAGACAGAGAGACAGAGGGAGAGAGGCAGAGAAAGAGACAGAGAGAGAGACAGAGAGAGAGAGAAAGAGAGAGAGAGAAAGAGAGAGAGAGTGATAGAGAGAGAGAGAATTGACAGGGAAATCTTAAAGTTCATCCTTAGTGACACACCTTCTCTAACAAGGCCACATCTTCTAATCCTTCCTGAATAGTTCCACCATCTTGAAATGAAGTATTCAAATAGATAAGCCTCTTGGGTCATTTTCATTAAAAACCACCACATGTTTTACCACCTTTTGTGGTGAGGGCATCTTGTTCTGTTAGGTATGCTCAATTTAATATGGTTCCCCTCATGTATATAGTTCAACTTTGTTATCATGTAGTGCATTGAATTGATATAGTACAGATGTAGCACATTTAATTCTCAGAGTGTCCACTTGTTATAATCACCCTAGAAACATTATTTTCTCTTTAAAATTTGTGTTTATGGGATTGGCTTTACTTGCTTATGTATCCCTATTTGAATTAATCTATGATCACAGAAGCAGTATTTTCAAATATAACAAGTATATGTAAATGGGTTTCATACAATAAGATGGAAATGAAATGGTCTGAATGTAAAATGTCCCTCATAGCCTCATGAGGTTGAACCATTGTCCCTAGATGGTGGTGCTGCTTCTGGTTGTAGATGCTTTAGGAAACATGGACGAAGTTGGTCAAGGCTGGGAGGATTTTTAAGTTGATAGCTTGACCTTGTTTCTACTTCCTCATCTATCTAGATATGAGCAGTCTCTGCTGTGATAGTTTCCTTGCTATCATGAACCATATTACCTCAAACTCTGAAATAAAGTGAATCCCCCTCTCCTAAGTTGCTTCTTTCAGAAACTAGCATGGGAAAGCATTGTGGAATATTACCAAAGTCAACCATGAATGCTACTCTCAGAGTTGACACACACTTCCTGATTTCTCTCTACTCCATCTCTGCGATAAGGTCAACCAGTTCTCTTGGCCTCTCCTTGGCTATGTAAATGGCTCTTTATTGCAAGTTGTATTACATGGGTCTTATCCTAAAACTGATTCTAATGAATGAAAGTCATGCCCTAGAGGATAATTTTTATTGATGGTGTAGTACAGCCATGTCTGTGAACTAAAGATTTTCTATTTAATTAGAAGGCTATTTTAGAAGAGTTCTGTTTGTATATTTGGAAGTGTGCTATGGATCGAACCATAAGCCAGAAGGTTCTGTTCTGCAAACAGTAGCAGTTCTCCTAGGGTTGACAACATTCCCCTGCACAGAGCTCATGTCCTACTACTTCAGCATCACTAGTGTGGAGTTAACCTTTAAAAATAAGAACAACAGTACATCTTAGGCTGGTTTTTTTACCTGTGACTTTTTCTTGGTATGGGCTATATCATGCTGCATTTATCTTTATATTGTTCAGGCCTTCCCAGAGTTCGCATAATTATACAGAGAAGGGGCTTAACAATTATTCATATTAGCTTAATAATATTTGTAACAAAAACAAAAAGAAAAAATGTTTAGTTTATGTCCCCTATGCTTTATTAATTTTTATCACATTATTATTAATATATTCTTAAATGTTTAAGCTTTAGTTGATGCGTAATTGTCATATATGTTTGTAAGCTACACTATAATATTTTGATATGTGTATTAAAATGTAACCATCAAGTCAAAGCATTTGATATATTTACCACTTCAAAAGTTTATTATTATTTTGTGTTGGGAACATTTAAGGTACTCTCTTCTAGCTACCTTGAAGTAGACAACAAGTTCCTGTTAACTTAGCCACATTTCTGTGCTACAAAACACTAGAACTCACTCCTCTTATCCAACTACTGTAAATATTTTATGTGTTGGGCTTTTGCATAACCTTTTCTTGAGTTCTCAACTTTTGCAAGCAGAGTGAGAGTCTGTCAGGGGATTGTCTTGGGAAATAGAAGTTAAGAGCAAACTTATTTTCACTTTCTACTCAAGCTTGGATATAAACACAGCCCTCATGGGATGAAACGATAACTTCCACTGAACTACAGTTTTTCTTTGATAAAAATTATTAAAGCCCAAGCTTATTTCATTCTTTAGTCCATGTGCTTGGATAGACACCTCTAGTCAGTACCCAAGAAAGTGCTTACATTTGCTTGGATCCTAGAGGGATATTATTGGCCACAGGATAGAGCTCAGTGTTTTCTAGATATCTGTTTCCCAAGCATCTTTTCTTTTCTTCTAGCAATTCACAATTTCATAGCACAGATCCCAGCATATGTTGAATAACATCAGATTTTATTTTTCAAAGATTTAATTAATGTATATACTGGCAGATTTGTTTACTGTTAATTTTCTATACTCAAACCTTCATTGTTGATTGTAACATGTAGTAACTTAAAAAGGCTTTTGCTGTCTTTAAACTGTTTCATATAACAAATATCTCTGTTCTTCGATTAGAATAATATAATGTCAAAATATTCTATTAGGTTTATTTTACAAATAAATAGAAAGCATTATCAAATAAAGTCTAAATTAGTCCAAAAAGTGATAATCAGCATTATATAAACTTATGGGAATGTTCTAATAGAACTCAGTATTTTGTTTAGCTAATATAAATCGATAATCTTTTAAAAATATATTGCAGGTTATCACATATATGTTTGCATATTATATATTATGTATTTATGATATGCAAATGAAGCAAATAGTTTTGTAGCCTAGAATATAAAAGAAGACATATGGCACTATTGTTTCTGTAGGGAAAGTAAGTCAGCATTTCTCTCACATCATCCGCATGACCACATCATCCGCATGACCACATCATCCACATGACCACATCATCCGCATGACCACATGTCTCTTTATTATCCCTGAAAGAATAAAAGGATTCCACAATAGCTTGAAAAAGTGACTTATTGTTGCCATAACTAACTTTACCAAGGAAAGTTCTGTGTGATAAAGACATTTAACAAATCCCAAACTAGTCGCATGAGAGCATTGCAAAGCTTTCTAGAAATAATGTCCTGTTTCTCCTGCTCTTTAAAGAGCCATGCCTCAGTATTTTCAGTTATTTTTCCTATATTTTAGACATTAAGAAATACTCTCTTAGTAAGCTATTTGTCTCTTCATGCTTGTTTGTGATAGGACCCTTAAAATGACTTTAAAAATTATCATTAAGTATAATATTTGGATATATTTTATTTATTTCTTCTGATAACACATGATGAAGCATAAAACTATTGTAAGAATTGAAACTGATTCTCTTATGCTATTTTTACAATTTGGGGGCAGTAAATCTGAAATTTTCTCTGTTTATAGAAAATAAAGATGGAGGTGTCAGGAGGAGAGAGAGAGAGAGAAAGAAAGAGATATTATGTGTTATAATACAATCAAGTAGAATTAACTGATTTGGAATAAACCCCTACTAGACTAAGCCAGAGTGATTATCTATAATATATCTAGATGACTGTATTGATATACCTAACATAAATTTTTGCACACTACCCCCAAAGCAGCAAATGTAAATAAATAGGTATACATTTGGCATTTTCATTTGTTTCTTTGACACTCATCAGACACTAAAATACCCTTGTGCTACATTAACTCAAAAATGACAAAATTGTGTCTAGTCATCCCTGCTTCTTTGGATTTGATGATAATAACAAGTACCGTTATTTACACTGCATTAACTTCCCAATTAGAATAGGAGGGATGAAAATTGCCATTATCCAAGACGAAGAAAAAATGACATAGTAGCATAATGTAATTTACCATTAAAATTATAATTTTGCGTCACCATGAAATCAATTTCTAAGGTGCCATTATCTTATGAATCACCTTCTCTGTGTTATCAGATGTGATGGGAGTAGAACTTAATCGTCATGTCCTTGCACAGTGGATTTATAAAACAATAGAATACAGTTTTCTTCACTGTTGCTGCTGTAAGAGGCTCCGGTGTTTGGCAGTGGAGCCATGTGCGGAGGGGGTGGCGACTGGATGTACTGCATCCAGCAGATGTGATGCTCATTGTGTTCGACTTTTCAGCCAAATCTGGAAGATTACTTACAGGAAATTAGATTGTAAATGCAGATAGGATTTTTAATATTCCTGCTGTCCACATTTTTCCAATTGTATAATGGCATGTTAAGTAAGCTTGGGACAATTCAGCGCTTAGTCATCATCATAAAGACAACCTTGAAAATAAGAGATGAAGAAGTCATTTCTGCACACCCCCCCCCGTGCATCCCTGAGGAGAGTAAGGCCAGTGCAAATGGATTTGCAAAATGGTTCGGGTTGCTCCATGCTGGGAGCGTAATTGCTTTGGTAGTATTCTTGTGGAATCGTCTGTCTCCTGCAAGAATGGTCTCTAGGAATTATGCTCTGTGTTCTCACATTCCTAGTGCATTTTTAACTGTGTTACAATTCAGGAAGAATAATTCGAACGTGCGATGATGGCCGTGGGGTTGATTTCCAAGTTGTTTCCTTCTTTGGCAATCCTTGCCCCAAGTCTGCCTTGGTTTTCCATGCCATACGATTGCAATTGCCGATACCAGATATTCCCCAGACTCAGCACAGCCTTATGTTAATCATGTTGTCATTCTCAAAATTCTTATTTGTTTCTTACAAAGCTATAGCTTTACTGAGTTCAACTGTCTTTGTCATAGGGTTAAAATCAGTAATAATAATTTTCACATCACATTTATTCTAATATAGTTTTTATATTCACAAACTTCTATGCTTCATGAATTATACATAAAATTTATAACTGCTTTCAGAATAATTATTTCTATTCAATATACTCACTTCCCCTGAACATTGCATTTTGAATATTTTGTCTTGAAATTTATTTTTATTCTCCATGTTTCTACTGTTCTCACTGTATTTCTTCTTGTTGAAGACACTAAAGATTGCAAACGTAATGCAGGTCTCTTCTGTAACAGCATTGCTTTGTTCCACAATGTACACTCTGTGTTTGTCCTAAGGTAGTATCAACTTCTATTTATAAAGGCACAAAACAACATGGAGTAAAGTCTACAGTTCCCAGCCTCTCTCCGATTTTTGAGCAGGTTGCTTAATTCTTGTAAAACAATGAAGCAGGAGTGTTGGTTAGTGATTTCGAAGACTCTATTGAACAGTTCACAACACTAACTTTCTTCTCAGCTTTTTCCTGTGTTCTGGTGCCTGAGTAGCAGAATTGAGCAGGGTCCAGTTTGGAGTCAGATGAATTAAATCTGTTGAGTAGGGAGTTTATAGGAGCATGCTTCCTGGTTTATCCTGTCTATGCCTGAAGCATCTTTGTGTGTAGTGCTTCAAACTTTAGAGCTATGTATATTATCAAGCTGAAATTGGAACTTGAATTGGGTTTTATAATCCCTTTTCTCCAGAGTACAGAGAAAAATGTTATTGGAAGCATGTCTTCTAAGATTATTGAGTTTGAATTCTACTCCTTTCCTTCAAAATATCTTATTGTCTTTTCTATTTTGATGGATTAATCTATGAACCAGTATCATCGATTCTAATGCACTCTCCTTGGCTGAATATTTTCAAGTGCATGACATTTCTAAAACCCTGGTTGACAACAATTTAATTTATTCATTCAGAATATACTTACTAAATATCTACAAAATACAGTCATTTTTCCAGATATTTGCTTCTTTCCCTTAAAGAATTCTCATTCTTGTAATACAGTGAGTATGGAACAGACATAGAGTGCAAGTAAACCCCTGTGTCTGAGACCTCAACTGTGTTTATAGACACAGACATTTCATAAAATCATAAATCAAATCATGAAGACATTTTATCAAACATTTACATTTTTTATGTGAAATAAATACAGCATGGATGATTTGTAAATCAAGGTTAAAATGCTAGGCACATTGGCACATGCTTATAATCTCAATTCGGGAGGTAGAGGCAGGAGGATCATCCCAAGGTTGAGACCATCCTCGTCTACATAGCAAATTTCAGGCCAGCAAGAATGAGGAGTATAATCCTATCTTATACCTTCCTCCAAAACGAATAAAATGTTGAAAGATATCCAATATATATTTTTACTTGACCAGATATTAGTTTATTACTACTTAATTAATTAACAATTTGCATTAATATTTTGTGAGATAAAATTATGGAAATATAAATAATTTCTCATAAAAACATACTGATCAATGGAAAATTAGTAAATTTTTGTTAAGGATGAAATGTTCTAATGTATTATAAAATAAATATTTTTGCTTCTTTATGCCTTACAATATTTAATCTGGGCATTTGCCTGAAATGAATCAGTACAGTCATTAGAACCAATGCTGATTTAGAGAACGTGTCTTGTATGGTCACCGGGATGGGTGCATGGAGTTGGGGGGATGGAGATATTGTTCCAGAAATGTCTGCACTACCAGAAAAATGATAAAGGCAAAATCTTGCTCTATACTAGCCTGTTTTTGAGTAGTTGTCTGTGGTCTTTCTCAATCTAACAACAGATAAGAACACATAGTAGCAGGGCTAATTAAAAATCAATAAATTATTAGCACCTTTTAGCTGGCATTTTTTCATGTGTGCCAATGGTGATGGGCTTGCAGGTTGTGACTGACAAGTCTGTATGTGCTACCTTTATTCTCTCTCAAATCACCTGTCTTCAGTGTTAAAACCCTGATTGGCCAGCTCTAGGTACAGGTACATTGGGACCATTCATCAATGTCCTGTGACCACTTTTCTCTAAATACCATGTTGCACCATGCCTTGGTTTTATAAAGTGTGGTGATCATTAAAATGTTTTGAATTCCTTGTATAGGGCTGAGGTCAATTGGTTTTCTTCATGTCCAGTTTGGCATGTTCATCAGTGTCCTCTTTGTTTAGTTTACAGTTGGGTGGTCATGTTGGTTCATGTTGGTAAGACTTTACAGTATAGCTTCTGATATTCCTATGGACTCAACAGGAGATACACACACACACACACACACACAATAACAATTGATAGAAAAGAGGCCATGGATTTGCGGGGAGGGCTTGATGGGAGAAAATTGAAGATAGAAATGTTGTAATTAAAAGTTAACCTCATCCACTGCTGAACACACCAATCTTGACACGGCATTGTGCACTCATTTAGTACACATCCCACACCCTTGCTGATGCCCTTACAAATGAATTTGGTTGCCTAGATATACTTCTTCAGCGAGCACCGCAGCAGTCACTTATGCTCCCTCTCAGGCAGTTTATACATTTTTATGGCAGTTTGTAACAGTCTTCTAGGGGTCGCTAAGTGCTTTACTGTCATTAAAGGTAAAGCCATCTGGGAAGCCTCCTGGCTTGAACGGTGGGGAGTCAGCAGCTTCGGAGTCAGTAAGTCAAGGCTCTGTTTGAAAGCGCCAAGGAGGCTAAATATTTTATTCACAGAATTACTCTGTGTGTATCTAAGCACTTCTTCCTAGAGGATGCCTACCAGGGAAATGCTGATTATAAAGTATTAGCAAGAAGGGAGGCAATTTTAGCGGCATGTGTCTCTGCCAAAGTGAGTGGGCGAGTGTCCCGTCAGATATGCTGTCAGCATGCTTCTGCCTTTTCTTTTATAAAGGGAACAATGTACCTCTTCATTTGGAGCTAAAAGCAAAGAACTGTGAATTTTCTATCTTGCAGTACCCACTTTTCTCCAAAATTATAGTGTGAAGAATGTTTAGCCATCCAAGTGATCTGATAGACTAACTGTCTGAAGTAAATTTCAGTGTTCTGCAATAGCTGTGGGTTTCAGGACAAATCATATTCATTTTGAGTTTAAAATATCTTTTTCCCCTCCTACATGAAATTATGGTTTTGAACAATTAAATGGTGTTATCTCTGCTGCTAGCTAACCTGCTGAAGAATTTGGCTATGATATCTCACATTATCTTAGATAAGAAAATAATTATTCTTCTGTTCTCAAGTTTTCATTACACTTTTGAGACAAGTATTTAATATTAAGGAGAAAAAAAGGATTTAAACCTTGTTTTTCCTAAAATAACTATTGTGTAGTTTGTTGTTGTTTTTTTTTTTTTTTTTGATCTTTTACTCTTTGTTCTTTGCTCTTTGCTCTTTTGGGGAACCTGACATTCAGCTCCAGAATAAATCACACACGGAGTCTTATTACTACTTATAAATGCCCAACCTTAGCTTGGCTTGTTTCTTTCCAGCTTTCCTTAACTTAAATTTTCCCAGCTAATTTTTGCCTCTGGACTTTTCCCTTTCTTTCTTTCTTTCTTTCTTTCTTTCTTTCTTTCTTTCTTTCTT
>JABTXL010002442.1:1897953-1924578 GCA_025134845.1 Neodon shergylaensis
TCTTTCTTTCTTTCTTTCTTTCTTTCTTTCTTTCTTTCTTTCTTTCTTCCTTCCTTCCTTCCTTCCTTCCTTCCTTCCTTCCTTCCTTCCTTCTTCCTTTCTTTCTTTTCTTCTGTATATTTGTATATCTTTCACTTTTACTCCATGGCTGGCTGAGTGGCTGTGTTGCTGGGTGGACTGACACTAGCATCCATCTTTCCTGGTTCTCATGCTCCTTGATCCATTTTTGCTCCCAGATTTGTCCTTGTATTCATTTTCTCTACCTGCCTATCGCCCCTATACTTTGCCCTTCCTTGCTATTGGGCATTCAGCTCTTTATTAGATCATCAGGTGTTTTAGATGGCAAAGTAACACAGCTTCATACAGTTAAACAAATGCAACAAAGAAGAATGCAACACATCTTTGCATTATTAAACGAATATTCCACAGCATAAACAAATGTAGCACATCTTAAAATAATATTTTTCAATAATACTGTGTTTTAAAGGTCTTCAGGTTTACTTGTCAGGGTAGTCAGATTGTAACCAGGGCTCAGTCTCAAATTTTGTTGTACACTGAAATGACTTGAGTTGCTTTTAAGCATACTGTCATCTGGATCCCAGACCCAGAATTCCTGGTTTATTGTTTTGTGTTATGTCCTGAGCATGCATTGAGTACCCAGCCGAGTGAGGTAAGTGAAATTCAGAGTAACCTCCAACTCTCATGGTCATGTACTTTATGTTTAGTTTACCAGACACCTCCCCAAGTGGTATGGCATTGGGAGATGGGAAATCAGGGAAATATTCTCAAATGTTACAGTTGGAGAAGAGCTTTGTTACTCATGTGAGCTTTTTTTTATGAAAAATTATGTTCTTTCAGCTCTTTTATGAAGTCTTAGCCATTATGAATGACTGAGTAAGAAATCTGACACCAGTGACATTTTGAAAGAGTCCTGATATAATCAAAAATAGATAAGGACATAAATCAACATATCTGAGAGATAATCATCCACGATTTTCTTGTGCTTCTATGTGTCTGTCAAGTGGAGGAACTGTCATTTGCCAGGCTGCCTTTGTCAGGATATGTGTACACTGAATAGCCTTACAAGAAGCTACCCATGTAGCAGTAGATGATCTATGTAGACACATATTGTCAGCACAAATTGGATTGGGTAAGAAAACGGGGGCACATTAATTTGGAAGAAAAATGATGATGAGGATATATGAATATTTGGAGAGTAGAGAATGAAGTAGGTATATTAGCTTATTGCAGGCCACTAGAGAGAAGTGGATTCTAGTTACTGAGATTTCAGTGGGGAAATCAAACAAAAGGATTGGGAGTAATCACCCTGTTTATAAGACAAAATTAAGACAAAAACAAGGGTATAAAGCTGGTATGCCATTGAAATAGATTACAGAAAGTTTGGTAGTTATATTAAAGAAAGACAAAGTAGAGGAAGTGGTGACTGCCCCACTGGGAGGAAATGAGTAAAAATACACATAAAGATACTAATTCTGTTATTAGAAGACAAATTTGAAAAATGGTTTAAGTCATTCTGAAATATTTGAATAAAAAGTCAATACTGGAGGAAGCTAGAGAGATGGTTCAACCTATGTATATATTATTATTATTATTATTAATTGTTTTACACAAATATGCTTCTAACTCATATCAATTGTGAAGTCTCTTCTAATTAGGTTAAGTAAATAAATACTTAAATATAAATCATCAGGTAGGGATTTCTGTACTATGTAAAATACACATCTGCAAACTATTAGGTATGTAGGTGAAATTTTTAAGAGGAGGAAGAAGGAAAATAAAGCAAGTTATACTAGTTAAGCAATGAAAGATGATTGCTTTTAATTAGTCTTGAACTTTTAGAGTAGAACCAGTTACATAAGAAAGCTTAAAAGTCTGGATATTTTGCCTCTTAATATCTGAAATAAATTACTTTACTGACACTTTCTGACTTATTGTCGTTGTTGTACTGTTCCTGACGTGCAGGTCTGGAGTGTTTGGAAACCATCTGACAGACAGGGACTGCCAACTCATGTTACAATGCCTGCTTGTAGGCTTGGGAGACTTGCTGCCATACTCTAGTGTGGACAGGCACCTGATCTCTGAAGAACCCTCTAAGAACCTTATTCCCAACGGGAGGCCATCTTGTTACCTGCGACATGACTTCGAATGAATCAAGATGCATATGCCTGTGGAATGAAGTCACTGAGGGATTTTCTGTGACTGATGTCTGCAGTCTACTGTGACTGTGAGACAGAAGTGTCCTTGTTGAAAAGAAAACACTACAAACCATACAGTTTTGGTAACTTTATAGGCTTTAGCCATGGTGCTTGAAGTTTCTCAAAGAAACTTTCTTTTTGCTCTCTGTGGAAGCTGAGGGATGCTCAAAAACCATCGTGCTGAATTCGACTTTGGCAGGGGAGGTGCATGGCCTGTTGTTGAACAACCTTTTAATAATCACCTACTTTCATACAGCTGTTTTTTAGTTTAGCAAATATACTTAAATTTCAGTGAGGAAACATCTTGCTGCTTAAAGAAATGCCATTTACACGGTGGAACCTCTGTCCTTATTACAATCTGATTCTAGGAAGAGTGGAGAGAAAGCACAGTCCAAACTCCAAGTTCTGTATCCCACAGCGTATGTCTCTTAGGCATGCACAGAAAATTTAACTTGGGCCATTGTGCACTACACAGTGTACACTTTATAAACTGCTTCTAATTAAGACGAAACAGACTTGAGAAATTCTCTCTTTTTCTGTTGCTGATCCCTCTGGTGTATTAATACTGGGTTAAAAATGTGTATTATTTTAACACAATATCCATATTGAATTGTAGCTTTAGAAAAGACTGAAAATAGAGATTTGCTCTGCTGTTATAATCTTCTCATATTAAACTAATGAAAATAATTATATAGAATTCATTATTAAATTGAATTTCTTCTATTATATTCAAGATATGGGAAGTAGCTTATTATCAGAGCCAGGCAATTTAACTTCTTACAATGTTACATGTTTTTATTCAGTGGATTTTCTTGTGCTCACTGTATGCCAGACAGTACTCAAGATTGAGTAAGTCTTCAAAGGGACTGGGAGAATTTTCCCGTGCTATTAACACAGTTTTTATTGGACTGAAACATAAATTTAAAATGTGTATACTGTCAATAAAAATGGAAGAAGGAAAAATGTGTAAAATCAAAATAATCATATCTATTGATGTATATACACAGCATAAAATCTCTGGAGTTTATAGAATGGCTTTGTTGAAGTCTGTTAAATTGTTTATTTGAATAATCATGTTTAATCAAAAAATACTTTATTGATCTTGAGTGCATCAATTAGCTTCCTTGACTTGAAGACCTTATTCATAAAATTAAGTGATTGCTAATGTCCCTTGACCTATGTGTATTGCAGAGTTCTTTGGCCTCAGGTCTAGACTGCTGATTTTGATATGACATCTTTCTGGGAGTGACTGGAGTTTTTCTTATTGTTTTCTTTACTCATTGAGCCTACCCAGACATGGAATCTGTTACTGAAGGGTGTGTGCAATTTATTTTGGAGGAGGACAGTGATTATATACTTATTAACATCTTTATTTAAAATCCATACAATATATTAATCATATTCTTTCTGCTTCCCCAAGTTTCCCAGATCTTCCACACCTCCATACTCACACAAATTCTTGTTCTCATTCTCTCCTCCCTTTCCTTTTCCCTTCCTTTCTCTTTCTTTGCCAGAAAACAGCAAAACAAAACAAAACCAAAAGATAAAAATTGTCCAATAATAAGAAAGGAAATTTCACAAAAAAGACGGAGTCTGTTTTGTGTTGATCAGCTACTTCTGAGCTTGAGGCCAGACTTGGAGTGTGATCTGCTTAGTGCTGCTCCATTGGGGGGAACTGGTTTCCCCTCTCTCAGCAGGTATCAAGTGCATAGCTTCTTGTTTAGGAGTGGGACTTTGTGCCTAATTCTCTTTCTCCATGCTGGCATTTTTGTCTGATTGGAATTTGTGTGGGTCTTGTGCATTCTCTCATAGTTTGTGTGAGTTCACATGTGCCTCACTGTTGTGTCTAGTAAGCAATGTTTCCTTGGAGTCATCCATCACCTCTGTGCTTACAATATTTCCAACATTTCTTCTGCATAGACCTCTGAGTCTCGAAGGGAAAACACACACACACACACACAAAACCTTATTTAGTGTTGAATGCTTCAAGGCCTCTCACAGTCTGCACATTGTCTAGTTGTGAGTTTCTGTGTTAACTACCATGTGCTTCAAGAAAGAGCTTCTCTTATTACAAGGATGGGGGCAGCCTATAGTAACATCTAAGCAATAGAACAGCTGGCAAATTAATTTGCATACAAAATTGTATAGTTAGATATTAGACTGTTCTCACTTACAATGGAATGTATGTTTGTACATTCTTATCTAGTCATTCAGTAATATTTAATGTAAAAACTGGAAATATTCCTATTTAAAAGTGACTGAGTGGTGTAAACTCTTCAAACTATAAAACTAAGGATTCTTTAAAATTAGCTGAAATAGAATTCTATAACATTTCCCCCTCCCTTTCTTCTCTCCAGCCCCTACCTGTAACTCTCTCTGAGCCCTTCCCCCCAAGTTGATACTCTCTCTCTCTTTTTTTTTTTTGGCTTTCTTTTTTTTTATTGAAAAAAAAAATCCCTGCTTCCTCCCAGCCCCCCATTTCCCCCCCCTCCTGCCCCTCTCCCCCTCCCCCCACTCCTCTCCCCTTCCCTCTCTAGTCTGAATAGCAGTCAGGGTTCCCTGCCCTGTGGAAAGTCCAGGGTCTTCTCCCCTCCATCCAGGTCTAGGAAGGTGAACATCCAAACTGGCTAGGCTCCCACAAAGCCAGAACATGAAATAGGAACAAAACCCCATGCCATTGTCCTTGGCTTCTCATCAGCCCTCATTGTCTGCCATGTTCAGAGAGTCTGGTTTTATCCCATGCTTTTTCAGTCACAGTCCAGCTGGCCTTGGTTAGCTCCCAATAGATCAGCCCCACTGTCTCGGTGGATGGGCGCACCTCTCGTGGTCCTGACTTCCATGCTCATGTTCTCCCTCTTTTCTGCTCCTCATAGGGACTTTGGGAGCTTAGTCCGATGCTCCAGTGTGGGTCTCTGTCTCTATCTCCATCCATCGCTGGATGAAGGTTCCATGGTGATATGCAAGATATTCATCAGTGTGGTTATAGGATAGGGTCATTTCAGGTTCCCTATCCTCAGCTGCCCAAGGCCCAGGTGCCCAGGGCAATGTCCCCAGATAGTCTCTTTTTTGATTATCATTGTTACATGCACATACATCTGTCTGTCTAGCTGTACATATGTAATTATGTATGTATACATGTATGCATGCATACAAGCATATTTGTATGTAAGTATGCATGCATGCATGTATGTATGCAAGTATATATGTATGTAACTATGTATGTATGTGATGCACACATGCCTCTGACCACTAATCCTACCACTCAGATGGCAGAACCAGATGGATCTCTTTTAATTCCAGACAACCTGGTTTACATAGCAAGTTCCAGGCCATCTAGGGCTATAGAGTGAGACCCTGTCTCAAACAAAATAAAACAAAAGCCCGAAGAAGTGAAAACACTATGGATGCTTTAAACAGCGAGTTCTTGTAAGTTTAAGATGACCATTGGTATTTCCGTTTTGCAGAAAAACTAAAACCTGATATTTCAGCAAGTACCATCAATGATTTTTAGGAACTGTTAATATCAATTGTTTGAATCTTCTATTTGATCTCAAAATATAGTCCAGTGCAAAATGCATTTAAGATTTTGGGGCCCCTGACTTCTTAATAATTATCCAGTTGGATATTTAACAGCTCCTTGATTTCTAAAACAACCAAAGGAAAGGCTTTGAAGTTTAAAAAATTTTTAAAGTACTAAAGATGGAGATGAATATCTCATCTTGGTCCAATGAGTTTTCCAGCCAAAAGCAGCACTATTTACAAAATTACAGGGTCTGGGCTCTTTCACTAGCATCACAATCCACTTGACTATCCAAGGAAGTGTTAGCAGTTTCTTAATGGCTCTCCTCTGTGGGCAAATCATATATATTTACAGTAAATAATAAAGTACTCAAAACATCTTTATTTTCTTCTATCTGTCAGCTCCTCTTTTAGAAAACTCTTCCACAGGATTGTGCAGACTCAACAATTCACATCTACAGTTTTTTATCTGAAGCTTCAGCCCCCATAGGTTAAAACTATTTGCACACAAAATTGAATATATATATATATATATAAACATGTAGTGATTTTTCATATTATTAGTCCCTTACCTTAATAATACTACATAAGAACATAATAAAAGCTGCATTTTCTATCAGCTATTCTAAAGGTGACTACAGTATACAGATATATGCTAATTAGTGTAATATACTACACAGTTTTACACAATAGACTTATCCTCTTCTGGCCTCTTTACGTCTAAGAAGATTTAGGAATCAATACCCCTGGATACCCCAAAATACACACGCATTAGGATTTCTAAAGCCAAGTCTGACACTGAAAAATTACTGAGTTCCTAAGCAATTATCTAAAAATGGTGTTGAGCATGGTAACCTAATGGACAAAAGAATAAGAATTAGAGGGGTTTTATTGTTTTTTTTTTTTGCTTTCTCTTTTGTATCTTTTACGGAAAAGTTTTATAAATGTAGGTAAGTGTGTTAGCAATAAAACTAACTGGGAGAAGATAAAAAGTTGTGGCAGCTCATCTGTCATAAAATTATAAATCCACATACTTTTTCTTAAAGAGAAGTAAGTAGTTTTATAGACAAAATTGCAAATAATTGATTATTATTCTATATTCAGGATATCATTAGTTTTCCTTTAATATTCTGGCTACCACTGAGGTTCAATCCTCAGTATTCTAAAATTAATTAATTAACTAGCCAATTAATTAAAACAAGAAAGAAAAAGAAAATAATTGAAATCATAAATCCAACCAAACACAATTCATGATAATACATTTTAAAGTTTGAGAAAAAATTATTTTTCTTAGGCAAGAAAATAATGCTTTTCTTGCTGAGTAAAGTTTAGAATTAGAAGCAAAATTAATAGGTATAAGTCATGTGTAGGAGAAGGGACCAGTGTGACTCAGCTCTTGAAGCAAGGAGGGCCGTATTTACATGTTCCCACTCCCTTCTTGTGACAATAGACCTTAAAGGTGCAAGAACATGTTCTTATGCATAGACCACTCATTGTATCAATTTTGGGAAGAACCATTCTCTCATCCAGAATTTCTGTAAGACATAAAAGCATATTGTGCCACTCATTCTAGTTTCATAGATTAGCTGTTAACTGGCACATTGCTGTTGACATTAAAGCTTGAGTGTATTTGTATAGACATATTTCAATGTTTGGTTTATAATTTACATTTTGATGTAAACAATTCAGTGACCTTTATTATAGCCACAAAGTTGTGTAACCAGATCACTATGTAATTATAGAACATTTTAGTCTCTCTAAAAAGAAGATTCATTCCTAATAGTGCCATTTTTCATACCTTTAGCCCCAACCCTAAAAAGTATTAATTTATTCTTTCCATCTGTATATTTGGCAATCATAGAATTTCATATAAATGAAAAAATGAAATATGAGGCCCTATATCTGGCTTTCTGCCATTTAGTAGAATGCTTTTAGGGCTTTCTCATTCAATATTGAATATTCTATCGTCTGTGAATAGCCATTCTTGCAGACTGGAGAAGGAAGATTTAGATGTCTGATGTTTTAAGAGCTGCTTTTTCTTATGTATGCTATGTAGTCAGATTTTTCTTTGGGTTTTCAGCTTGCAAATAATGACATGGAGACTTCATTATAAATATGAAAGCTTAGTCTATATCTTAGTTTTGTTCCTAACTATTATAACTTAAATTAACCCATTTATATTAATTTACATTTTGTCATATGGTATTACCTCTCTTCCATTTTATACTCCCTGTATCCTTTTCATATCTCCAGCAACTCCTGTGTGCCTAGATTCTCCTCCTCTTTCTTTCCCTGGCCAGAAATCCTGCCTATATCTCCTGCCTAGCTATTAACTGTTCAGCTTTCTGTTACTCTAATTACAGCAATACATCTTCACAGTGTACAAATCCCACAACAATGCCGAGCTCCAAGAAAAGGGAACCAAAATGAACTAGCTTTGGTGTTGTCCTGAGCTTACAGAAATAAATTTTTGAGGAACATAGTATCTTTATTGGCACTTGGTATTGTAAGAGTTCATTGCAGATCTGTTGGCAATAGCTACTTATTCATAATATATGCTATATGATTTATCGTTTTAATTTATTTGCCCTCAGCTAGAACTCTGAAAAATTGGACTAATCATAATCCCAAATCTCTGCTGTTTTCCTTCAGTAATTTTCTATCTACTGAACTTCATGCTGTTCCTTAACTTTACACTTCCACTTATCCCTGCTGTATTTAGAATGAGCAGTTTTATATAATGGTTTGTATCATCATAGTGCAACATTTCCTTGGTCATAGATGATTTGAAACTAACTCAATACATATTTGTCAAATGCCATTCATTATGTTATTAATCCATAGAATTAAATATTATTAGTGAGCCAGTCTGAATCCTGATCCTGTCACAATGTACTTACCAAGTCATGTTTGCTTTTGAGATGCTCATGGTCCAAGCATTAATTATCAGGGAAGGGAAAATGTGAAGGTCATAAAGAAGAGTCTCTGGTTCTTTGAGTAAACACTGTTTGGAAATTGGTACATAGATAAATTTTATTGTTTAAACCCAGAGACGTGGAAGCACGGTAACATGCATATGCTTCTTATAAGTTTCCTCTCCCATGGGTTTGATTCACGAAATCTAGTAAACCCCATCCATGCTTCTACCTTAGCAGAGAACAAAATATTCAAAGCCAGAAAGGTTCATGAATTATCTGCACTCCAAATTGTATAGACAAATGTTCAAGTCCCTTCCTGTTGCCATGGCCGGATCTATAGATCAGGGTCCACAATGATATATAAATATTTATACAAATACAAACACCGTATTTATTATTGTGAATGGGTTACTGATTAGCAAGGTAGAGAAGTTAGAAATCTAACCTTAGAGTACTTCTGTAACACCATCTTTTCATGGGCTGTCAAATAAGACCTTACTGCTTGGAGACTGTTTGTAGGAATTGGAGAATCTAAGGGTTTTGGTAAAACCCCTGTGATTGCCCAGTCATAGCATGAATAAACTATCATAACTCCGTGCAGTGATATGCATTTGTGATTACAGTCTATCTGGAAACAAGAATCAGTAAATACATTTGGAAATGAATCAGATCATTACTAACTTTCAAATAGATCACTTAAAATTAGTAAAGTAGGGTCTTGGCAGAATGTTGTGGTGCCCCTTACCTGATGAGACCATGAGTCCAACAATGTTTCTGAGATTTGGGGATAAGATGTTACCTTTACCCTTCACCTCTTCTGTCAGCTGTTCAGGTCATAAGTGAGGATATCAGGTGATACTGTAGGTTATGAGAAGGTATTTTTATTCATTTTCTGATTTGGTGATTAGATTCTCACTGCTTAACACTGAACATCAAATTGGAGCAACTATTGTTACTCCAAATTGACATATATGGGACTTTACTCATACCTTATAGAAGAACAGGAGAAATATATCAATAGGAGAAGGCAAGTACATTCAAGACAATACACGCATACATACACACACACACACAAGAATAAAGTTTCATAAAAAATCACTAGTATCATTACTGTTTTTGGCAACAATTTAATTTGTCAGCTGTTTTCTTCATTTAAAACACAAGCTGGTATGTAAGAGAAGTGTGTCTCCATAGAGGTGATTCACATTTTATTACACAGAGAGCAGCCTTTCTTCTGCTTCTTTAGGATAAAGGGGACCATTTAAGATATTACTTATTCCTACTAAGGGAAATAGAATAGTTATTGCAGTTGAGGTGCAATTAAGCTCATCTCCTTTTATGTAATAGATATAGCTAAAAGTTTTCTGTTCTAAAAGAAAAAAAGTCTACTCTAAATGTGAAAATTGCCAAATCAGATTTAAATTTTAATATAAGAAAACAGGAAACTGTCTATAGTCTGTATACATAGGATACTGAAGAAAGTAAGCACACAAAGACACGTGCCTGTTACACACACAGAGTATGGCCTTAGGAAATTGCTAAGATGTCACTTTTGTGTTGTTTCAGAATTTCGTACATACTTACAGTATGTTTTGATTGAATCCACCTTACATTTTCTTTGCTCCTATCCCTCTCTTAGCTCTGCTATCATTTTCCTCCCAACTAAATGGAGGCTCTTTCTTTTTCTAACTCGCCAAGTCCCATTTGTGCTGGCTCTGAGTGAGTAGACACAAGACCACCTACAGAGGCATACACAATCTCTCAGAGGCTGCATCCCTAAAGAAAATGGACTATGGACTACACTCACCGAGTAGCTATCAATGGCTAATAACTCCTCCAATACCGGTGGCTTGGAGCTGGGATTTTTCCTAACTTGATCTTGTGCAGACCATGTAAGTGCAGTCACAGTCACTGGGAGTTTATGTGTGTGATAGGCCTGTCCTTCCCAGCAGATGCTGTTTCACTGTAGAAGTATGCCTTCTCTTGCTTTTGGAGCCTGTCCTCTCCCTCAGTGATCATCTCTGACTCTCGCGGGAAGGGAGCATGATACAGTTGTCCCATTTAAATCTCAGCACCTCACAGTCCCCATTTCTCTGCATTTTAACTAGCCGTGAATCTTTGTTTTATCCACCATTTACACAGAAATGAAACTTCTTTGATGAGAATGGAGAAACGGGGGCTCAGTATTAGTTACATGCCTAGCCAAGTAATTTAGACTAGACACAATACAGACAACTTGATTCCAAACCTTTGACTTTTCCAGACACTCTTTTTTTTTTAAATACACGAATAAGCAATTGTTTATTGTAATAAAAGATATTATAAAGACCACATCAACAATTGTTGCTTCCCAGAGTACCCCAAATCCTCTTGGGGTAGCCACCCTACCATATGGATACTTCTCTTATCTCAGCTCCTTGCCTGGCCTTGAGTAAGGTGAGATACAGAAATAAGATCTCCCTGTGAGTATAGGGTCTCTGGGGGAATAGCTGAGGGGATCTATGCCCTTGCTTAGACTTGACACTGAATACCTGCTGTAAGGCATTGTCTAAGAACTCTTAAGGAATACTATTTTCAGGTGTGTTACTTTTGTATTTGCTGCATTTGATTAACTGTAAAGCTGTGGTTCTTTTTTTATTGATTTTTATTGAGTTCTACATTTTTCTCTGCTCTCCTCCCTGGCTCTCCCCTCCCTTTTAACCCTCCCCCAAGGTCCCCATGCTCCCAATTTACTCAGTAGATCTTGTTTTTTTTCTACTTCCCATGTAGGTTAGATCTATGTAAGTCTCTCTTAGGTCCTCATTGTTGTCTAAGTTTTCTGGGATTGTGGTTTGTGGGCTGGTTTTCTTTGCTTTATGTTTAAAAAACACCTATGAGTGAGTACATGTGATAATTGTGTTTGGGTTACCTCATTCAAAATAATGTTTTTATTATTTTATTATCCATTTTCCTGCAAAATTCGGGATGTTGTTACAGATGCTTTACATTCCTTCCACTTTTTTTGCATTTATTTCCCTTCATTTCTATAATTAGAGTTTTCTTATTGTTCTTTTAAGATCCATTTCAGGCTGCTGTATTGTAAAAGTTTGCATATTCTGTATCATTTAAGTCTCAAGGACGTAACTTTGAGATCAGGGTCACGTAATGGAAATTTGCAAAACTTGGCATCCTGCAGCTGTGAGAATGAAGAAAAAAGTTTTACTGTAGTAATCTATCAAGGAAATTTATTCTCATTTGACCCCTCCACAGTGCTCAGTCACCTTGGGAGTTTAATTGTGGCTCTTTTGTTAATCCTTGACGTTTCTTTGGCTTTGCTCCTTAGTTCTCTTAGAGCACTGCTGATGGGAAGTCCCTAAGCAAAATATACTGAAGCGGAATATGTTCCTGACAACAGTGTTTTCAGACGTTGGTCACGTTCAACACAGGTCCATAGCTGAAAACTGCAGAGACAGAGTTGCCTATGGTAACCTTGTAAACCCTCCATCTGACTGTTGTTTCTCTGGTTGAGACTCACTAGGAGCTCGCTGCACAGTAAATGGTGTCGTCCAGCTGTATTTGGCCCCTGCATATGCCATGATTCATCACTTCCATCCGTTCACCTCTTCCTCCCACAAACGCCAGCTGTCCTCGGTCCCTTGTAGCCACTGGTGTCATCCTACAGAGATACCCTGCTTTCCCCCCCCAGTCCTTTTTCCCTTCTCCATCACTCCCTGGATCATCCACTCCTATCTTTGTTCAGAATATTCTTTTCATGTTCTTTCCTAAACAGACAATTACTTTCTTTGTTTCCTGTTTTAAAAATTCTTTTTTTGTCAATACCTGTAGTTTTACATACATTTACATACATACATTGATAGAACTTCAGAGCTTTGATGTGCAACATTTTCTTTTTAATGTATGTCCTTGTCAGCCAATAGCTGTTTTTTTTTCTTGAAATAACAAGTGTTGACATAATTGTATCCATAAAAATACTGCTCAACTTAGCACCCACCAAAGGGTTTTCCTCAGTGTTTAACAAGGTATGTTCTTTATGACAGACTTGTGTCCCGAGTCAGCTGGATCACACACAACAGGCCAACTCCTGTTTCTCATACATATACCAAATGGCATTATGGACCAAATTATGGTAGCATAAAATCCCACTGCACTGGCTGTCTGAATTTATCAGTTTCAGATTCATTCTAATTTGGTATGGGTTATCTCCAGAGGATTGTCTGAGTGGTGAATTATGAAAACCAGAATTTATCATTTGCTTGCCTTTTTCCCCTTTTCATTTTATTTCCTACTAATCTAAGTGAAGCCTCTGAAAAATCTCCTGGCTGCCTCCTCCTCTACCTAGAAAGCTGATGTTCATCCATAAGTTTAAATTTCAGGCACTTCCAAGTGTCTTGTCTTTGGAAGTGTTCAAATATATCCAAGTTTCACCAGGAATAAATAAAACAGGCCCAAACATGCCCTCACTTTGCTAGTCCTGGCTCCTGGCTCTGTATGCAACAGAAACTTCTCTGAACTTTGCTCTGCGCTATCATTCTTTGACCAGTAGATCACCTTGTACCATCGATTGTAGAAAATGCTATTCCAATCACTCCCAGAAATCCTTCACTTTGAAACAAGGGAAACCAACCTTATATTTCATATAAAAATGAACTTACGTGAAATCCACTGCATCTCCAGCCACTTTCTTCTTGTCTCTCTCCATCCTACTGAGTTTCTGTATCTTTCCCCAGCGACACAACACACATCAAGTATAAAATGCTGGTGTCCATGTTACACAAGAGTGGTAGAAATGGGAACATTGTTTTAAAAGTCTCCTTGGCTTTTCTTCATGTGGCATGTTGTAAGACTTATAGGACACAGAGAAATGTGGAACATTTTAAACTGAAGTAAAATTATATTCTGTTGAGAATCTTGTTTCAGAGTCTTCTCTATAGGAAAATCGTAACCCCAAGTCCATGCTCTCAGTGCTTCAGATAATTGCATACATGTGGAGAATGGCGAAATGTTTTCATTGCCGGTCACACACTTTGCCAGATGAGGTTAAAGGAAACAACTCTGCCTTCTTGTTTTAATACTTCCCATACTTTAAGGAATGGTATGGAGGTCCTTCTATCTGTGTTGCTTATATTGATTGATAAATAAAGAAACTGCCGTGGCCTGTTGATAGTGCAGAACTTAGGTAGGTGGGGAAGACAGAACTGAATTCTGGGAGGAAGAAAGTAGAGAGAGAGACTCTATGGAGCTGCCAGAGACAGAAGCTGGGAATTTTACCCGGTAAGCCACTGCCAAGTGGCGATATACAGATTAATAGAAATGGGTTAAATTAATATAAGTGTTAGCCAATATGAAGCTAGAACTAATGGGCCAAGCAGTGATTTAATTAATGCAGTTTCTGTGGGTTATTTTGGGGCTAAGCTAGTCCAGCTGCTGGGACAAACAAGCAGGCCTTCCTCCTACAAAGGAAGTGCTTTTGCAGTTGGCTTTCTGTACTGTGCACACACATTTGTTAAATTTTTGAAATTGAATTTGTTATGACTGTTGGAACTAAGAGTCTGAGGCAGAGCTTTCCACACATTTCTCTATGTTCTAATAGGGAGATTCGAAATTCACCCTAACCATGGATATTCAGGGTATTTTCATTTGAGGGACACCATCAACAATCACTTCAGAAACAGAATAAAATATGGAAGCTTACACATTGAAACTGGCACTGGTGGAAGAGTTTCGTCAAAGTAGGCTGTCTCCAGAAAACACACAATTAATAGAGAATTTTCAAGTCCTTTCAGGATACCTACAGCAGACATATACAGATATCCTGTGATTATGAAATCAAGATAACCAACATTATCACTTTACAGACAGATTGTGGAGATTAAAACATTTAAAATCTGTCTTTGAGCAGATAGGCAGCATAGTAATAATGTAAATACTTTCCATATTATGGCCACCATGTCCAGTAAGAGACTCCTGAAGCTGTTCTTTCTGACTGACTGGAACTTATGCTATTTGAGTAACAATTTTTGTTCCCTGTTAGTTTCTTTCAGCCTCTAACAAGAAATTATTGTTTAGTTGTACAAGTTAAAATTTTGTATATTTCAAATATAAGCTGACTTTTAGTGACTGTGGTATTTTTCAAATACTCCTCCCCGCCCCTCAAGAAGCTGATATACTCTCCCATCTTCCTAAGTTTGAAAAGACTTTGACGAGATTTATAGAGAAAATATGCATTTTAAATATTCTTTCAGTTAGAGTGCTGATTGTTGTGTGTTAACTGTTGATGAAACCATACTACATATTCAATTAAGATTTCTTTAAACAGAAACACATTTAAAACAAAGGTATGTATTGACTGGTTGATAAAAATATAAACAGAGGCCCTTAGCATCCTTAGTCAGCACTTCTCCTTGAGGGAGCAGTTCAGTGTTCCTAATTCATATTTCTAGTGACAGGGCTTCCCTCCATCCTGACATCCATGCATGTCTGATTAAGTTTACTCATGTAATCACTTGTATCGTTTCAAGTAAATTAACCTTCCCTGATGCAGTCCAGTTGCTTAAAATTTTCATCCCAAAGAAGCAGAGGATTGAATGACAATTATACCGCATAAGGACAGTAAGTGACACAAATGATAAGAAGTAGACTCACATATTCAACTGTAACATGAGCTTTTGGTTAGCTCCTTATTAAGATGAGAATAAATTGTAAGTTTCTAAGCTTTGATTAATTTGCTCTTCTACCTCCAACTAAAATTGACAAGACATGCTATTTTATATGTAAATTCAAAATCACTGGAGTAAATATACGATAACTGGAAACCTAAATTGATGTGCTACCTTTGGGTATTAGCAAATGATAGCTGTGAATGGCCATCATTTATAAATCATGAACAAACATATTCATAGCAAAAGATTTTTATTAATGGAAGGAGATGATCTGAGCTAATGGGGTACTGTATTTTAGGGAAAGAAAGAATAAATGTTTTAAAAAATGTATTTAGAGAAATCATGGTACATATTACTTTTAGACCTTAAGAGTATGTTGGGAAGTGAAACTCCCACTCTTCAGGTAACTAAATCTTTAACTCTGGAGATGTTGGTCCTGGTGCTGATGACAATAGGGTCTTGTAATTCTCCCTCTACTCCTGTCTCTGTGTATGTTTGTAATAAAGAAAAAGAGAAGGAAATCAGTTTTTAAATTCTTCAGATGGAACTCACACACTTTTCAAGTCATTGGATGAAACTAATTGATCCACACAGAACACAAAATGTTAGATTGATTTAAACTCTGCAAGAAATCATAAATGCTCAGGATTAGCCTAGCAAAACTCTCTTTGTAACACATTTACACAGAGTACTGTGAAATGGATTTTCACTATTTAACCATTTTTGGAAGTGTGCAGAGGATATATCCTTTGCCATTAGTCCCCTTTTCCTTTTGTCAACACACTCTACCATACAAGCATCTCATCTCATGTGGAAGTTTAATTGTTCACTAATACGTAAACAGGACATTTGGTGAAACTTCATGTTTAGGACAATTATAACATATTGAGAGATAGTAATTACCCTTAATTCACTCCTGTAAGAAAATTTCTTAAAAGTCTAATTCATCATTCTTTCTCTATCCTGATACTCTAAGTTGGTACACTTACTAAGACAAATGAGTAGGTGTTCTGGCTCCAGAATTCCTAGGATGCAGAGAATTAATTTAGGCCAGGGAACTGCTGGATTGCTCAGTCATAGAGTTTCATAAAGAGAGAACTGCTGTGGCCTGTGCGGAAGAAAAAGTTTGAGCCCTGGGGGCAGGATTAATTTCTGTGAGACTAAAGGGTCAGGTTGATGGTATTTTTGCAACCAAGGTCCCTTTTTCAGCTTCTTGACCTTTTGGGGTTTGGAATGTAAGTTGTGTTGGCTTCTCTCTCTGCTGACATACCACATGAATATTTAGCTCTTCCCAGACTCCACATTCAACCACTGTCTGTTCAACTAACGGGAAACTTGGCAGATAAGAAGACTGGAGGACAATGAAGAAAAATCTGCATGCTCTTCCTTTTTGGTACTATGCTTCTCCCCCTGTGGTTCTAACTTTCTATCACACTGGGTAAGAGCAGTCAATCTGTTGTATGACTCTCCTTAGACCCTGTAAAAGTGTTCCTTTCTTTTGCTCCTGTAGGTCTGGGATCAGAGTCACTTCTGTCTGGTCTTTTCTCTGTGAACCTCAACTTGGTATTATTGGGCAAACAGAATTTGGTAGGAAAAAAAAACAAAACATGAAACAAACAAACAAACAAAAAACCAAAACAACATGCCCTCTGTACTAAATAACTTTATGTCAACTTGAGATAAGCTAAGGTCACCCAAGAGGAGGAAACCTCAGTTAAGAAAATGCCCCTATAAGATAGGGCTATAAGCAAGTCTATAGGGCATTTTTTTAAATTAGTGATTGTTGTGGGAGATACAAGCCCATTGTGCGTGGTTTCCCTCCTATGGCTGTGAACATAGGTTCTATAAGAAAACAGGTTGAGAAAACCATGAGTAGCAAGCTTAGAAACAGTACCCCTCCATGTTTCCAGGTTCCTATCCTAGCTTTTTTCATTGACAGACTACACTATTGGAAGTGCAAGCCAAATAAACGCTTTCCTCCCTAACTTGCTTTTGGTCATGGTGTGTCATCACAGCAACAGGAACACCATCTAAATAAACCTCCTTTTTAATTAAGGCCAGTGGTTTACCATTTTTTAACAGTTAAATCATAAAATAATCATTTAGATAGCTTAATTTCTTTCATATCCCAAAGAGATTAGGTTTCTCAGTAAACGGTTCCCAAAAACAACTTAAAATGAAGAAAGCTTTATTTTTGCTCAAAGTTTCAAAAGTTTCTATTTGTGATCATTTGACTCTCCCTTTTTTAGGTAGCAAGGAGCATACAGTGGAGCAAAACTGCTTACTTCATGACAACCAAGAACCAGTACATGACTGGTTCCATTGCAATGAGGAGGAAACATTAGACACCTGGGAATGCCTGCTGGTTATGTCTAGTTGTCACCTGTCCCCAAACTCTGTTACAAGGCACCCTCATCCTCATCCTCAACACTCAAACTAGTAATTTACAGTAGGAAATTACTAACAGCCCAGCTTGCCTCTGAGTTCATGCATCTGATAAGCTTTAGAACAATGAATACAAAATGTATGAAATCTCCATGCCCAAGACAAACAGAGTGACAGAGGAAGAATGAGACCCAAGGAAAAATAATATGGCATGTAAAATTCTACCCTTTTGATTATTAAGATGGCAAACATCATGTATTAGTATTTAAACACTGTTTTCAGTCCTTAGTCAGTGCACATTTTCATTCTTCTGACCTTGCAAAGTTTCAAATTAAACTGCCTTGCTTTCTCTACTCTGAGTCTCCGATGATCTTATTACAAATTGCAAACTATTATATCTGACAGTCATCAATGATCTGCTTCCTCAAACCACATAAACCCCATCTTCTAAAGTTTACCAAACCTCCGCCAGCCCCATTAACTTATAATTCATGAGCCACTGATGAGATTAGAACTCCCAGGATCTGATCAGGTAAGAGACAGCTCTTTAAACATGCTAACTTTTAGGGAACTTTTAAAATAAACAGTATAAAATTGATGGGTGTAGTAAAATTTTAAAGCCTGTGGTAGTATGTAGCTAAAGTCTTTCTTCTCCTTTTCCTTCTCTCTTGCTTTACTCTCATATCGCTCACATCCTTCCTCTCTTCTTTTTCTTTCCTCCCTCCCATCTTTCTCCATGTCTTCCTACCCCATATTTTTGTTCAAATCAACTTTATTTGAAATTTGTTTTTGTTTTGTTTTTCAGCTCACTAAAAACAATGCCCTGGGACTGTTTCTTCCTTTGAGACGTCAGGCAGGATACAGAAGAGCAATCTGAGAAGAGACAAGTCTGGCCATAAAGCTTCAGAGAAGACTTTGATGTTTTACCAATTTTGTACTTACTTATGTGGCTGTTTCATTGTAGTACTCTGGTGTGTCAAATATGGACCCCATGTTCACATCAGATAAAAACTGGTGGAAAGGATCTTCTTTGCCAAGGATCAGGTAATATTTGACTGGAGACATAACCTGTGTACTAAGTGGGGGAAGCATCTGCATGCTAATTTTCTCTACTTATTGCAGTGGTCTCCTGGTATGGCAGTCAAATTCTGGAGCCCTGTGAACTAAATGACAAGTTTCCTATCTTTTAAAAGTTGATAATCATATCTTTCAAGGACAAGTTAAATATGAATTCCATAATATTTAGCCCTACAAAGGGAATTTGCCCTTTACTTTCTGACTTGTTTTCAATTTATAATAAGTTTATATAATTGTATGGAATGAAGAACAGTGTTTGTTTCTATGTAAACAACATAGAGAAATTCAACCAAGTTAATCATCTGCCATCTCACCAACTTATCGCCTTTGGTGACTATTTTGCAAATATATTTTCTTTGGTAAACTTGAAATCCATGGCAAATTACATATTTATACAAATATGTTTCATATGTTTAGAGAAATATGTTTGGATACTTTTTTCTTTCTAAGTTTCTGCTGTTGCCTGGGTATTAGTTTTTATGAGATGTATGGTTTTAAATATTTTCTCCCAATTCTCCTTTTATTAAATATGTCAAGGACATTGCCTTCTTTCTTCACTGAATGCTTCCTTTGATGTGCAGATTTTTTAAAGTTTGGTACTATTGCATTTTGCTTTTCTTATTTGGATATTTGGAATTCTAGCCAAGAGGTCTTCAGACCAGTGTCATAGACTTTTCTGTTTTCCTCTAGCTGCTCTACAATTTTGGGTTAATTGTTTGAGTCTTTTGTCCACTTCATTTGACTTTTCTGTGCAGTGTGAGATAAGTGTCCAATTTAATTATTTTACCAGTCCATATCTCCTTGCTAGCATCATTTATTAAATAAAATATTCTTTCTTCAGGTGCATCTTAACACTTTGTTGAAAACCAAATGACTATAAATAAATTCTTTTTTCATTCTTTTTATCTTGTTCTATTGGTTTATATGTCTGATTTTAGATCTGCAGCATGTTCTTTTTTTTAAACAAATAATAATTTCCAATATATTTAAAAACACAGAGTGTGATGCCTAAAGCTTTTCTCTGGATGCTCAAGTTTGCTTAAAATTGTTATATTTTTTCTGGTTTCTGCCAATTTTTAGGATAACTATTTCTATATCAGAAAAAATTATGTTGGGATTTTTATAAAAATTGTATTGTGTTGTATGGACTATTTAACAACATTAATTATTCAGACTATGATCACAGTTTATCGTGTGTGTTTTTCTCTTCAGGGAGAACAGACATAATGAGTAGACTGTAAAGGGGAACAGGCTGTGCACTAATAAGATTGCTAATTGCTTATGGTTCAACTTTCCATTTATTTGTGTTTTGTTTTAAAATAGTTTTGTTAACTTTATAATTTTTGTCTCCCAAGCACAGTTGCCCCTCCTTTCCTCCACTACTCCTACTCCCTTGCTCCACTTCACCTCTCCCCCAGATCCCCTACTCCTCCATTTCTCTATTTATTTATTTATTTTTTATTTATTTATAAAAGATTTCTGTCTCTTCCCCGCCACCGCCTCCCATTTCCCTCCCCCTCCCCCAATCAAGTCCCCCTCCCTCGTAAGCCCAAAGAGCAATCAGGGTTCCTTGCCCTGTGGGAAGTCCAAGGACCACCCACCTCCATCCAGGTCTAGTAAGGTAAGCATCCAAACTGCCTAGGCTCCCACAAAGCCAGTACGTGCAGTAGGATCAAAAACCCATTGCCATTGTTCTTGAGTTTTCAGTAGTTCTCTTTGTCCGCTATATTCAGCGAGCCCTGTTTTATCCCAGGATTTTTCATACCCAGGCCAAACAAAGAAGAGCAGGCTTCCCAGGGATAGCCACCAAATATGGCTCAACAAGTTATAATAAAACTAGGTACAAACCCTCACACCAGAGGCACCTAGTAGAAGGAAAAGGGTTCCAAGGGCAAGCAAAAGAATCAGAGACACCCTACTCCCACCCTTAGGAGGTCCAGAAGAACACCAACCTACACAACCATAACATATGGCAGAGGACCTAACTGAGACCCAAACAGGCTGCCTGATTGTAGCTTCAGTCTCTGTGAGCCCCCAATAGCCCTGCCTAGTTGATTCAGTGGGTAGTGTTATCATGGTTTCCTTGACCCTTCTGGATCTTACAATCTTTCCTCCCTCTCTTCTCGAGGTCCCCCTGACTCCTCCTAGTATGGCTGTGGATCTCTGCATCTTTTTCTATCAGTTGCTGGATATTGCCCTTCGGATGACAATTAAACCCAGGTAACAACCTATGAATACAGCAGAATATCATTAGGAATTATTTCATTGATATCTTTTTAATTGCCTCTCTTGTTTGGTTCTATTTCTTTCTTTATCATTTTATGGATTTTTTATTAAATCTCCCCTAAATATTTTATTCTTATGCTGTTATAAATGGACTTGTTTTCTACTGAGACAAACAAATATTGTTTTTCTGTCATGTGTGTTAAAATATAGAATAGCTCCCTCGTTCATTATAGTAGATACCCCTAGCCATAACCCTGAGTGTGGTTGCTACTGTTTTGTGAAGGATATTTAAACCTATAGCATCAGGAATAATTACTTCTGGTTTTTTCTTCTTGTAGTATTTTAATCTGGCTTTGGTGTCTGCATATTTCTATCATTCCAAGCTAAATTCAGAAAAAAATCACTTGTCTTCATTATTATTTAAAATCATCTTAGAAAGACTGATGTTTGTTCTTTAAAATGTTTGATAGAACTGATTGGCAAAACTGAATTCCAGAGCTTTCTTTTGAAGGGAATATTTCAAAATTTTGCTTCAGTATCTTCTTCATTACTGTAACTTTAAATTTTCTATTTTTATCATGCATGAGGTTTGTGATGGGAGATAGGGTAGAATGTGTGTAGATGTTCCAAGATTTATGGCTTCAATAGTTATGTTTCCTATATTTTCCTTATGTCTTGGATGTTTTCTCTCTCTCATTTGAGAGAACAGTTACAGTCCTTTTGATTCCTGCTTCAAAATGTTGTTATTCTAATTTATGTTCAACAAAGAACTTTTCAGTTATGAAGAGCTCCTTTCCTAAGAAGAGCAAGGATCTACAAAGTAAGATAAACTTTACCTGTTGAGTACATTTTTAAAAATTTTGAACCTAACTTTTTCTCATACCAGGACAATATTTAGTCAAGACTATCCCTCAAAATTTTAATTATGATTCCTTCCAAGAATATGTATTTTATAATGCAAATTAAAGAGTATAAGAAGTCTGAATGAAACCTTTTAAAAATAAGAATTAACTTAATTATATTAGTGCACTGCCTCCCTATTCTAATTACACGAAATATTCAAGTGTTACCAGTCACACTTGGATCTTTCTCCTGGCATGGAAATCCTGTTTGAATCAGTTGCAGAAAAGTTATTTACTGATTTGTCTCCAACACTTTTCTACTTGTCGAGACACCAGAATATTCCTGAATCTACATCAGGACATGCAAAGCGAGGCAGGGAGAATCTGGTTACACAGTTGTCCAAATACCAAGTCTTAAGTATATTTTGATCATAATTTTATGCCATATGATAGTCTAATAACCCACTGTGGTGACTCTCCCACATTTACAAAAAATAAAATTCAAACAAATTTTCATTGCTTATATGCTCATTTCATCTATATTTTGTTCAAATACATACAACAAAAAGAAGCAAAATACACACATTTATACCTAAATACTTCACAGAAGCATCAATTAGTAAAATCAGCTGGCTTCAGGCAAGAAAATATTTCTAAATATTGGTTTTGATTATGTTTTCATAATGTCCACAGGTCACTGACATTTTTGAATTGCGGGGAGAGAGAATTCTCTCTGGATTCTTCAATGGTGTGACTCCTGGGAGGCTGACCACACACCAGGAAGGGCCCACTCTCAAGACTATTGAAACAACAAAGACTAGATTCTATGACAAAAACAAAAAAAAGAGAAAGAAAAAATCTCAAAGTTAGTGGGGAAGGAATGGAAGTGGGTAGGAAGGATGAACGCATTCAAAATAAAATATTGCTAAAATAGTAATGGTATTAAGAATCTTGCATTGAAGAATGCTTTTAAGGAATTAAAAACAAGACAAAATAATACAAATAATCAAACAAAATGCTTTCATTTTGTTGTTTCCAGATTTTATGTAATTCCTTTTCCTTAGCGCCTAGCTATTGTTGAAATTGCTTTGGAACAGTAGAATAGTGGAATAAAAATTAGAAGAGACAGACTTATTTTGACTCTGCTGCCAGATTCTAGAAGTATATTATAAAGTACAACAAAAATTCTGTTCCTATTAATTTTCAGTTTTATTTTATATGCATTCATTATTCTTTTAATCTTATTTTATGTAGTATTTTTGTATCTATTATCTGTTATTTACATAAATATGGTCCACTCTTCCTATGTCAAACGGTATTCAATTCTCTAACTGGGTACAATGTAATTTCAACTTTCAGAAAAGTTTGAACCTTGTGAGGACATAGGTTTATAGAGATAACCAGTTCTCTACTGATTTCAAAAGACTTTTAAAAGCCTCCATAATCTTAGTGGGCATTGTTAAAAATAATCATGAGAATGAGTGTAACTTAGCTTCCTTAAAAAATTACTCAAATTAAAACATTAAAAAAAACCCAGACAACCTATTTCTTATCTGGTTAAAATAAGGGACATCTGTATAGATTAAGCATTTCAGATAATCGCTACTTCCTGATCCTCTCCCTCTTTTGTTGTGTATTATAGCAAGGGACAGTTTGTTGTCTGATCAGAGACATTTATTATAGGTTTGTACCAAGGTGCCTGTGCTGCACTGCATATCAAAGTTAGGCCAGAGTGTTCAATAAATTGATTTTTCTGTCCCTTCCATTTTTCATTCTGTTACCTTGCTATGACTGAACACATGGAGTTCCATTCTGAGGTGGGAAATCCTGCTTTTTGAGTGAAAGGGGCAGACTTTTGAAGTTTGTAAGATAGTATGCTGATTTCATTTTTCTACAGTGCAGAGGGTAGGCTGCATCTGGTTCATCTAATTTAGACACTTAGAAGTCAAATCCCAGTTCTACTTTTCAAAACCATCTGGGCTGCTTTTCATTCTCTGAGCCCAGCCGCCTTCAGTGAAATCAATGGTGTTGGCAGAAAATCTCTGAAGAAGTAAGGTTAGCTGGTCACAAGACAAATTTCTTTAGACCCAGACATAAGGAAAACAGATTTTCTGTGGTAATTTTATAGCTACAAAGAAAGACATGTTGATGGCATCTATGCAATACTTAGAGTTTATTAAAGGGTTCAAACATGTTAAGTATGCTTTCAAAATTTCATAAAGGTCAGTATATATTTAAGTACCTTTTCTATCAGTTATAATTTACTTCTAGAAATAAGAGATCATTGGTGGGCAAAATATTGATATACAAATTTCCATTTTTCAGTGTCAGAAAATTTGGATATTATAAAAGCTCACACAGGTAAGTTGAGAGCTCAAACAGGATGTGAAGATGGCCACAGTGACATGAAACACAGGTTCATATAGACCAGGGTATAGGGCAATACAATCATACAACTCTATGTGACTCTTGTTTGAACCACTGACAGCTGATATTTCTTTAATGCCACTGTAACTCCTTTCTATCCAGTGCTATAGAAACGTTTTTAGATATTGCACCATTTAATAGGTTCTAAGAGTCAAAGGTAAAGATCTATTGTTGTTTACTTATTAAAGAGCAGAATAAATCTCATTTTAATCATTGAACACTGTATGTAAACAAATGGTGATTTTATGTGTGTTACTCTTTCCTAACTTATGATGCTGAACCTCCACTTCACCGTTCATGTAAATTAGAGAACTCCTAACTCCCTTTCAGACGCAGAGCTTTGTGGCTCTGTAATTTGCTAAGTTCTATTTCAGTTCCTATGTCTAATATTGGATTTATAATAAACAGTCCTAGGTTTTTGTAAATTAGAGGCTTCACAAAACCTGAATCTATCTATGGCGAATGCAAATTTCATTTTCAGAGTGTTTTCAAGCAGCATATGCATGACAAAACTGTTAGAAATGCCATTACTTAGGCTCGTCTTCTGAATTACTAAACGCACTCGTGTGGTTAGGTGGGGAGGGATAGAGATGACAAACAATCAGAATCCTAAAAAGTCCCCTAGAATATTTGGACTCAGGCTAGGGGTAGAAAAATTTGGGGAAATATGCTGTTTTGAATAGCAATCATCCCATAGACTCATGTGTTTGAATGCTTAGCCATAGAGTGTAGCTATTAGCTGTGGCCTTGTTGGAGGAGGTGTGGACTTGTTGGAGGAGGTGTGTCACTGGGGATTGGATTTAGAGGTCTCAGATGCTCAAGCTAGGACAGTGTGACTCGATCTCTTCGTGGTGTCCGCTGATCCAGATGTAGAACTCTCAGCTTCTTCTCTAGCACCATATCTGCTTGCATGCTGCCCTGCTTCTCACCAGGATGATAATAGATTAAACCTCTGAAATGGTAAGCCAGCCCCAGCTAAATTAGAGTGATGGTGTCTCTTCACACGAATAGAAACCCTAATGAAGACAGGAATTAAACTTGCATGAGTTTCTCAGTGTCTCTGAACAAAAACACACACACACACACAAAAAAAAAAACCCACCAGCGAAAGGAAACATATAAATCAAGTCTATCCAGAGATTTTTCATTAGCCCTACTAAAGGACTACAGTAAGGGTCAGGCTCAGTTTGTTTTTATGGACAAGTGGTTAGCTTCCTCTTTACCATTTATGTCAAAAAATTCTCATCGCTCATCTGTGGAATAGCTAATGATTTGTGTCAGACAATTTGCCTGGCTCTTTCCCAAGTTGCCCTTTTGTTCTCCCAATAAGTTAGTAGTGAAAGTGGGACTTTGACAGGAATAGATTAAGAACATGCTTAGCAACACTGTGTGCCTGGATACTGCCTGTTCTGATCTGGTCAGAATTGGAGATGGAATACGAGTGTCCTTGTTCCTAAAGGTGATCAAATAGGTACTTCTGAAGATTATTTATTGTGGACTCAATCCCTCTTGAAAGAGGCAGCATTTTGTTTATCCAAATAAATACCCTAGTTATGAGTTCAATAAATTTGCCTCTGTGGCTCAGCAAGATTGTCAGAACTACTGCCTGTATATTTTCTTTGTGTTGTATCCAGGATCATAGTATTTCACGCCATAGCACGGCTTCCTGCCAAGGAACTCACTTGCCAGTCATGATACATAGAGTACCCATACTCATCCTGTTCACGTTCACCACAATGAAGCAGCTGGTTTGACATACAAGTAAAATGGCCTTTGAGAACTCAGTTACAGCCGAGTGGCAATGCCTGTAAGACTTATTAAAGGTTATGCATGCCTCAAGCTAGCATCCAAAATAGGGGAACAAAAGAGAAGGGACATCACCTTTTATTGCCACAATGACGTTAGTTAAGATTTTTCTTTTTGTTCTTAGTACCTTATTATGATCTGTTGGACTAGAGTTCTTATTTTAAAAGGAGGAGTGCTTCCCCCAGGAGATACAGCCATGATTCTATAGAATGCTGTCCAATGTAAGCGGCTATTATCATAAGCATTAAGAATCTGAATAGAGCAAAAGGCTAATGATAGGGTAATCTGCCTTCTTTTGCATGCTTAAATGAGATATTTATTATTTTCTAGTGCTTAGAATCATAACTGCACTAAGAGACTCTCCATTCTCAAGTGTTTGGGCTCAGACTGCTCTATGCCACTAAATATGCAGGCTCCCCAACTTATTAATCAACTATTCAGGTTTTAGTGTATATCAACTTCTGTCACTGTGTCAGTTTCTCACCAGAAATAATCTATCATCTATCTATCTATCTATCTATCTATCTATCTATCTATCTATCTATCTATC